>APFE030928786.1:5192-42300 GCA_000404065.3 Pinus taeda | reverse complement strand
GGTGGAGAATTTTGCAGCAAGGAATTTGAAGAATTCTGTAAGAAGTGTGGTATAGCACGGCAAAAGACTACTCCATATACACCTCAGCAAAAATGGAGTCGCAGAAAGAATGAACAGGACATTGATGGAAAGGGCAAGAAGCATGCTCAGTGGTGCCGGGTTAGGACAGGAATTCTGGGCAGAGGCGGTGGATACTGCATGTTACTTGGTCAACAGGTCACCTTCATCAGCGTTGGAGGAGAAGACTCCACAAGAAGTATGGACTAGTAAGAAACCCTCTCTTTCACATCTGAGGGTATTTGGATGTGATGCATATGTACATGTTCCAAAGGAGAAACGAACCAAGTTGGATAGCAAATATGAAAAATGCATCTTTATTGGGTATAAGGATGGTTTAAAGGGTTATAAGCTTTGGAACCCAGTACAAGGAAGGTTGTGTACAGTCGAGATGTGGTGTTCAGAGAGGTGAAAGATGTTATTAAACATGAAGTCCAACCAAAGGAACCTGTGAAGATAGAGTTGAACTAAAGGAGGAAGAATCAGAATATGTAGCAGAGGAGGAATCACAAGATGAAGAGCCACAAACTCCGCTGTGAGAAGATCAGCTCGAGAAAGAAGGTAGCCAGAAAGGTATAGTCCATCTGCTTTCTATTCAAATTTTGCTTTGTCTATTACTGATGATGATCCCAGATCTGTGAAGGAAGCAGTGGATTCAGAGGATGGAAAACTCTGGAAAGAGGCCATGGTTGATGAAATGGCATCTTTGCACAAAAATGAGGCTTGGGATCTGGTGGAGTTGCCGGCTGGAAGAAAACCCATTGGCAGCAAATGGGTGTTCAAGAAGAAGACAAATGCAGAAGGGAAGGTGGAGAAATACAAAGATCGGTTGGTAAGCAAAAGGTTATTCCGGTGCCGGGAATTGATTTTGGTGATATTTTTTCTGACTATTGCTAAGTAACTTCTATTAGATTACTTTATCTGTTGCTGTTGCTGCTTTTGATTTGAGGTAAGAACATATGATGTGAAGACATGCATTTCTTCACGGGGATTTGGAAGAGGAAATCTACATGAAGCAACCTGAAGGCTTGGCGGTGAAGGGTAAGAAAGAACTAGTATGCAAGTTAAAGAAGTCTCTGTATGGGTTAAAACAGTCACCAAGGATGTGGTATCAGAAATTTGATACATTTATACGGGGACTTGGCTTTCACCAGAAGCAAAGCAGATCATTGTGTGTATTTTAAATTAATTGGTGACCGTGTTATTTATCTGGTCCTGTATGTGGATGATATGTTGCTGGTTGGAAATGACAAAGAAATTATCCAGGATTTGAAGACCCAATTGTCCTCCAAATTCGACATGAAAGATCTCGGTGCTGCAAACTATATTTTGGGCATGGAAATTAAAAGAGATCGGGCAAAGAGGAAGCTCTGGTTAACCAGAGGAAGTATGTCGAGACAATATTGCAGAGGTTTAATATGCAGGATAGTAAACCGGTGAAGGTTCCTATTCCTGTAGGTGTGAGGTTATCTGCTGAACAGTGTCCCAAGACACAAGAAGAGGAAGAGGACATGTCCCGTGTTCCATATGCAAGTGCAGTGGGTAGCTTGATGTACGCCATGGTCTGTACTAGACCAGACATTGCACATGCAGTGGGAGTATTGAGTAGGTTTATGTCAAAACCAGGGAAGGAGCACTGGACAACAGTGAAGCGGGTTTTCAGGTATTTGCGTGGCACTAGTGATTATGGTTTGTGCTACCGAGGAAGACCAGGATTGGACAGAGTGTTGGATATTCATGGCTTTGTTGATGCAGACTAGGCTGGCGATCTGTATCAGAGAAGATCTACAAGTGGGTATGTGTTTAACCTATTTGGAGGTGCAGTCAGTTGATGAGTAAGAAACAATCTGTAGTGGCACTATCAACTACAGAGGCAGAATACATGGCAGCCACTCATGCAAGCAAGGAAGCAGTTTGGTTGCAGAGATTGTGTTCAAGTATGGGGTTAGTACAGGGTGCTATAAGGATAGACTGTGACAGCCAAAGTGCAATTTTCTTGGCAAAGAACCCTGCTTATCATTCAAAGACAAAGCACATTGATGTTCAGTATCACTTTGAGAGGGATATGATAGAAGACAAAAAGGTGTTGCTGGTAAAGGTGGACACTTTGAAGAATACTGCAGATGCATTGACAAAATCTGTGAGCTCTGAGAAGTTCTCTTGGTGTAGAGAAACAATGGGCATCTCAGGGCTGGAAAAATGACAAAGCTTTGTTGTGGCCCCCTGTGGAAAGAAAACAACAAGTGGGAGATTGTTGGGTTGTGTTATATTATTTCCACGACTAACCCACGTAGTGAACTGGTGGGTTAGAGGGGTGGCGGAGCCCCCCCTTCGTTGCGCCGATTGCGCAGCGGGGGGGTCACAGGGGGGGCGGCAACCCCCCCTGTTTGGGGGGTTTGAGGGGGGCAGGTAGGCCCCCTCTACAGGGTACGAGGCAGCGCCCCAGGAAAAAAAAATTTGGACCCTATATTAGGTTGGGCGAACCTACCTATGGTTTTCGGTCCATGGTTTTGGACGCGATGGTTTTCGGTCCATGGTATTGGATGCTTCGGCATGTATATATGTATTGTAACATAAAAGAAAATAATAAAAATCAGCTGGTAGTCCCGGTTTGGGATCTAGTGGGAAATCTCTGTGTATATGTGTTTTATGTGTTATGCTCTCGCATTTTTATTTTTCCTGTGATTTAGAATTCGTATGCAGGTAATTTCTGTACGGGGTTAAAACCTACAGGTAGTCCCAGCTTCGGTTGATTCATTGCATTTATTAAGGAAAAAAAAAATCATTCCCTTGATTTTCATGTGCAAATGTACTGATGTATATACGGATTTTGATGACTGATATGTTTATTGTATTTTTGTTCCTATTATATTTTTTTATATGCACATTTACCCCAGAGATTCTTACACCAAGAGTCTGTCAGGGCGGGACAAAATTTGCCTATTCCCCCTCATCTATTGTTTCGCGTATACCTTCCATTAATTGTTGGGATGTCCACCAGGTGTAGCTCTTATTGGATATCCCTGAATTGTTTCATTTCTGGCTCTTCCCTTCTAATTCCTCCTTTTTCTCCTCTAACGATGTTATCAAGTTGAAGCCACCTGCTATCATCCATATCTTTTTGTCATGCATTTGGTTAAGGGTATTTATACTTTTTAGGAATTTTTCCTTTTCAATTGGGATGTGAGGGTCGTAGACTGCTGAGAGCATGAACCATTCTTTAGTTCCTATGTTACGTAACTGACCTATGAGGATGCGCTGCATCCCTATCCAATAATCTGCTTTTGCTTTTGTTGGGTTCCACAATATTGTTATCCCTCCTGCACTTTCTTTTGCATCTATTTCTACTACCTCATACCTTGGTTTCATCTTCCTCAGAATCTCTTCTAGTTTTTGTCCTATTATCTTAGTTTCTTGGAGAAGCATAATTTGTGGCTTTTCTCTTTTCAATCTCTCCATTAAGTATCTATGTTTTCCTCAGCTGTTTAGGCATCTTATGTTCCAGGATATTACTATCATTGGGAGACTTTGTTAAGTTGTTGGTATATTGCTGATAGTGGTACCACCCTGCCTGTGTTCACCAACATTTCTCCCATTATATGTATCGATTCCTGTAAATTTCTCCGGCCTCTTTTCTTCTTGCCTTTTTCTTTGTTTTGATACTCATGGAGGTTTTCCTGGTGCATTCCCAGTTGTTCTGCGATCTCAACCTGTCCATGTCCTTGTTTGGCTTGGTATTATTGAAAAGTCTCTTTGTATAGCTTCTTTTGGTCCTCTGAATAAATCTTTCATCTAAGTGCCTCCATTCATTTAGCAATTTCTTAAGGACTTCCTCTTCAATGTTGAGCTCCTCCCCCTTTCTTGCATCGATTTCCATTAAAGTGGTTTCCATCCCTACCTGTTCATCTTTATCTGTGAGCTTTCCGCTTAGGTGTTGTTTTTTCTTGACTAGAACTGCTCTCTTTTCCTTTTTCCTGGGAATCCATGGGTTGGGTTTCATTTCTACTTCTTCTTCCACTTGTAGTATTTCATATATGTTTTTACTACTCAACTGAGATTGATTTTCTCTTTCTAGGTTGTGGATTCCCTTTTGTGGCCTTCTCTTGTTCTTAACCTCTTGGAACCCCTCATTTCCTTCCTATGGGGTCTTTGACTATTTTTCCTTTAGCTCCAAACCTTCCTATTTCAGTGGGAATTCTTTAAATAAATGGCCATTTTCATGGTACCTTCATCATCTGAATGGAATATGCTCATATTCCAGGGTCTACTACCATACGTCTTCATGGTATTCTAGCTCTACTGATTTGGGTATGGGTTTTGCTATGTTCATATACACATAGATTCTCGCCTAGGATGTATATCGGCCTCTTTTTGTGGTTTCGGCTATTTTGACACAATTTCCTATTGTGTTCCCTATTCCCTTTAGTATTTCTGGATCCCAGAAGTCCATTGGGAGTCTAAACAGTCTTACCCATACCGGGGCTGCAAAGAATTTCTGTTTATCGGGGTCATAACATTCCTCCCAATATCGCATGAACAGACTAGCATTATCATGGAAATTGGGGCCATTTTCAAATACTCTTTCTTTATCTTACAGGTTTGAGAAGATTACCATAAAGAAGCCTCTGGCTCCCAGCTTGAGTACGATATGGCCTTTGGGTTGCCATTTTTGTTGTATCCACTTGATGAGGTCTTTATCCATCGTCCACACTACTATGAACTTGCAGATCATGGCATGGTCCGTCATGAAGCTTCGATATCTTTCCAATTTGTTCATGGGGATAACAAATATCGGTTTCTCTACTACACATGGCAGACACTTCCCCCTGCTTCGAGCCTGCCATCGCACCCTAAGGACAAGGCCATTTGTCGGATTCGTTTCTTGGGCTTGCGACTGAGTGTTTGAGTTTTGGCGTGAGTCTCCCACCACAGCATCCTGGTAGGAGGGCATCTCTTCCCCCCCTCGTCTTCGTCTGTCATCCTGGCCTATCTAATGACCCACAGGCTGGCAAAGCTACTAGAGATGTCAGGAATGCATGTTCTTATTTTAGGTTTAGGGCATGGCAAATGGTTCAGGTCTGCTAGGGTTATAGGGTGTATCTAATCCAACGCTTCAAAATTATATCCCTACTTAAAATTTTATATTTAAACTAAGCTGCAATTCAATAATTTTTAAAAACTCACTAACTCTAGTTGAGGGAAAAACAATAAATCCTTTATCTAAAAGGCGTTTAGGTTACTTGGAGTTATGTGGATGTTTTCTTAACTAAATTTTTTTGTATCCTAGATGTTATTAGTAGTTAGTTTTTCATCATCTTATTAGTCCATGCCCTTAGGGTTGGCAAGGACTATAGTAATCGACTAGGGCTTTGCCATTAGTCTATGCACAAATAGCGATGACAAAAGCTTTGTTTTAAGCCAAAGTTTCATTAACATTTTACTTTTAACGAAAGTTTATATTTGCCACATTTTATTGATAAGCAAAGTTTTAGTTCACCATCTTATTTGGCCTCTTCCCGAGGTCAAGTGGAAGAGGGCCACATTGACATTAGGATATGAGCATGTATTTAGGGGCACATTGGCATTAGGATATGGACATGTATTTACATTATTCTCAAGTGAAGTAACGCAATGAAGTAATACTAGCATTACTTCACTAACATTTGATGTTTGTTTGTTATAATTCCCTTAGTTGATGTTTATTAAACTTCCCATATTTACATCATTAAATTTCTCCAGCTTGACATCTGGGTATATGCCCTTCACCTGGAAAGCTTCAACATGCTCTACCTGGTGCAACTCTAGTGCCCTAAGGTCATCTGATACTACATCCTTCTGCAGAGGCCTAAAATATTTAAATTTTGGTTACATCTTGCTGATGTTTAACTCCCAGTTTCAGTTTCAGCTCTGTAATTCCTATAATTCTCCAGTTTCAGGTTTAGCTCTACTTCCTTTGTTGATTCCTCTATTCCCATTCTGGATTTAGGATTCCCCCCACTGATAAAAGAAAATGTGTTTTTCATTGTTCTTCTTCAATCACTCAGGTAAACTCTAGCCGCTCAAGTAAGCAAAGGTAGCTAAGACCTGACACTCATAGCTACCCACTTGAACAAATTGTTAGTTATTGAAAACAGATTTTCAATATTGCAAGTTTCAATTATTTTGATTACAATAACATCAAACTATTGTGGTTCAAACATTTTTCATGAGTGTTTTTATTTTTTATTTTATGTTAATGTAGTAAGAGGAATTTGGTTAGATAATTTATAACACAAACATAGATTTCATTTTCCAAATCTATTACACAGGTAGACATATTCCCTTCTTAAACTCAAACAATCTTGTTCTTTCGTACAGATATAACTAGAGAATAATCACTATGAGATTTCAGTCTAGATACAACTTTTATTTCTTATTACTAATGTTGAGGTTAAATTACAACAATAAGTTTCATTTCATTGAACTATAGCAATAACAAATCTAGATCTAGTTAGAAAGAGAATTAGACATAAAGAATAGCTCTATATTAATAGGAGACAAAGTTAAATCTTACATTTTTCTTTCGATGGAACTGTAAGTCTCGTGTCTAGTAATAGGTATTGTTTTCACTTCTTGGAGGCAGTTATGGCAACAAATGCTTTATGTTCAGACTAAACTAGATCTTGAACACAAACAAGACAACCTTACTAGAAATAGAAAGGAAGCAAAGAATGCAGGGCAAGGTTTGGTGAATGTGACGTCAACTAAAGCACTAAAATGGAGTATTATGTATCGAATTCAAGATAATCGTAATGGATATCACATCATCAATGGAAATCGTAGAGGTCATGAAACTATCATCTGGAAAATATATGTTATAAGATACACATGAAGAAAATACACATTCAAACCAAAATTATAACCACATAAATTCAAAAGGCATATTTCATGTTCATGTTGTTCCTAGCTACTAGTTGTATACATAAGCCAAAGAAAATTGTGAAACTACATAACAACAATGCACACACACACACACACACACACATATATATATAAAGAGTAGAATTTACAGTAAACAAGATGCCTTAGATTACCCAAAAATATAGGATTTATAGTGCATTGAAATGGTGTACTCCTTGTTATTTTCTTTTTGGCTTGTGAACTCTTTTATTCTTCTGGGCTTTGTAGGATACCAGGCATTTTTGTTCATTACTTTCCTCCTCCTTGTCGGCCTATATATCCCTCCCCCACTGTTAAACATTCCCTTCCATTTATAGAGAGAAAAGGCCTTTAAGTTTGAGGCCACACTCAATCCTACATTATTAAGGAAAAGGGCCCTAAAGCAACAGAACAAGATCACCAGGCTTCCATCCAGGTGGCACCGGTCACATGGCGAGTAGTGTGCCTTGAACAACCTCCTTCTTTGGATTAACAACGACTTTTTTCGGCAGAGGCTCCACAATTGCAACATGCAATGGCTCTGTAACTGCATGTTTCGTGATTTTTACATCGATATTTGCATATTCATACAGCTGGGAGGCACTCATCTGCTCTTCCTAAGAAGGAGGAGGCATGGCATCACAGAGGATTGCATATATAACAATGACACGAGCTACACAACTAATATTGTGTACTTGATAATTGCCCATAATTGACATGCATAGTAGAAGAACTCTATATACTCGATAAAACCTCCAGAACTGCACTGGCCACGATGAGATTTGATATATTCACACTTGTTATCATGATTCAAGTGTCGTTTCTCTACTCTACAATGAGCATCATTTTCATCCTCCATCGTCATCACCATGATGTTATCTGTTTTACTTATGAACAACTTACAACAAGGATACGACTGACTTCCAAGGGACTTTCTAGCAGATGATGGCTTGCTCCTGAAGCATTTTCATTCAGAATTCTTGAGAGTATATGAAAACCTGTGAAGACTGAACTAGCATAATTCGGTATTTGTGAGCTAGATATTGAGTCCCGAAAAGCTTTTGAGCTCCACCGATGCAAGGCTTTTGAGGATTTCCTTCTTAGGAAAAGAGGGGATGTAGTGCGAGTTTCGTTTAAGAAACAAAAAAACAACACAATCACGAAGGCTAGATTAAATATTAAATGCACTTCCTTCATCCAAATGATTTAGCCCTATTGCATCGCCTAGACTACCCTGGACTTGAATTCAAATATTTTGAGTGCTTACCTATTATGTAACCCAAATCATCGTCAAACAACATGGGTTCATACACGCTAGGAAGGAAAGGTTGTACCAGTAAGTGAGGTGGATGATCCAAGTGTAGTGACTAATGAAGCACTCAAGGGACACGTGAAATGTATGCAAGCTCCGCATGACAAATCTTTTTCCTTCTTTCGTTTCGTATAAAAATAGACATTCATTATTTCTAAGGTGCCACGTCATTTGCTTGTTTGAAGAATGAATTCAAAGAACACTGTCCAAGAGTGCAAGAACATCACCATATAGTGATTATGCAATAAGGGGTTATGCAGGTGAATTCAAAAATGAGTTATGCCAATGTGATAAGTCAATTAGGCCACCTAACGAACCTCACCATATCATACACAAAAATTCAATCATCCATTGGCTTACTCACACCAACTATAGTACCGAAAACACTATATGACATTTCCTACCCACTTTTTAATACATTTATACGAAATAATCTTCCTGGACAACATCCTCATTTTGGTCCTATTCCAGAAGTGACTCTAAGTGCATGTTCCAAATCGGGTAGCACGAGACATACATTATTGACTGAATAAGCCCACCTATGTATACCATCTCAAAGGTGCAATATGTATATTCTTCGCTCTCTCAACCTGCTCTCTATCTCCCTCAAGGTCGATCTCCTTCCTCTGGACCCTAAACCTCCTAATCTCCCTCTCCCAACTCACGGGAAAGTAAAGAGCCTTGGTCAGTCGATTGAATATACCCTTTGGTCGAGTGCTCTCCCTTGATGTTCTAAGGTCGGTCGAGTACATAAATGACCTATCGTCTGAGTGAGTAAAGTGAGGCAGCATGCTCGCATTCACTTGTCTTGTTTTGTCTCCTTCCATCCATCTAGCCCCAGTAATATTTCCATGGTTTCTAATAGAGTTTGAGGTATATGACTCTTTTGTATATATTAAGTGCTATGGTTTCATCGAGGGTAAAGGTATAGGTTTATGTATGGCATCTCTATGCACCACCTCCTTATCGACTTACCGATTGGCACTAACAACCTCTTGGGAATGAGACTCACTATCAGCGACCACAATCTATTGACTATGATCGAGTACTTGGCACAGACTAGCGCTTCATTCCCTGAGTATAGGTTCTATTAAGTACTAACAACTGTTGTAATGAGTCTACGGTTGTCTTACAATGCATATGAATAATAATCAACTATGCCTTATCACATATCGACTTCATATTCTCTAGCTCCCGTGTTTTCTCTTTACTCAACAGCGAAGACTTGCTACTTCACAACCTCCCTCGTTTAAAATTTGAAAAGCATGATAATTATGCTACTACAAAGAACGAATCTCTTAATACAGAAAAACCTCTGTCTACAACTTCAATTAATTGAAGAATATTAATTTTTTTTAATCTTAAGAACACAGTGAATTAAAAAATTATATATTTCTTTCTATTAATATTAAAAAAACAACAAACAAACTTTTTTTAATAATTTTAATTCATAATATAATTTGCAAACTTGTGATGGTAGATGTCAAGAATAATAATAAATTTAAGAATAATGTAAAGCAATGAAAGTAAACCTTCATTTATATCTTTTATTAAAATATTATACCCATTTTATCACAACATGAATAAAATTAAAATCGCTTCGTTAAAGGTGGACAAGTAAATTCACCATAATAAATAACTATAAACATATTTAAATAAAATAATATAATTTTAAATTTTTAAAATATTATATTTAAAATAAAATAATTTTTTTCCGAAAATCGATACATTATAAAAATAAATTTTAAATGTATGAAAATTTTAAAAAAATTTTACAAAATTTAAAAAATATATAAAGACTATTTTGGTTGAAAATAAAATTCATAATATTAATTTGGAAAATATTAAATAATCTATTTTGTTTTAAATTTTATAATATTATTCAAATTTAATTATAATAATTAATAAATGAAATAAACATTTTTTATGTTTTATATTTTTTAAATTAATTAAAAAAATTTTTAATAACAATTATATATTTTTATATTTTTAATTAAATTTTAAATAAATTAAAACTATTTTTTGTTCTTTTAAATTTTAATATTTTTTTAATTATTTGAAAAAATAACTTAATTACTAAACAAGAATTTACAAATCCTGTATTGACCACTAATACAAAAAATTTAACCACAAATAAAGTGAAAAGATAAAGTAAAACTCTTTAAGACCGCCTACTCCTTAAGCCTAGACCACTTACTCCTAAGCCTAATCAATACAGGATAAACATATATTTTGGAAAATCAAACCCAAAAAATAACTAAGATAACCCACCTAAACCCTAGTTCTGCGCTTCACAATTTTTAACCAAGTTTTAAAATAAACTAATGGAATGTGCAAAGGTCAAAAGGACGTTTAGAGTAAGCAACCTTCCTTCTGATATAGTCCACATATTTCAGAGCAAAATGCTACTTACATGGCCTATTTAAAATGGACTACTAACTATATTTAAATCTTAACTAATATCTACACTATATGTCCAATCAGTTTTCTTCAAGATAACGATAATGCTCGCGAAAGATGATTGGGCAACAATAAGATTATAGAACAGCTCTCACACACAAAAAAATTAACGGGCTTTTAAAGCCTGAGAGTGAATATGGTCCATGGAGCAAGGCAGTGAAATGCAATGCAGAAGAGTTCAGATAGTGTCTCAATGGGTCATGGAAGAAGCCATGTGGGTCATTCTCTAAGCTTAATAATAGCAGTACGTGCATGTCTTCCAGTAACAATATGTGGAACTGCACATAAAACTGGCCTGCAATTCTTAGACAGAGTTGCAGCCCACACGAATGGATTGGTGCAGTTGGGTCTGAAGGAAGGGGATGTTGTAGCCATTGCTGCACTGAACAGGTTTGTTTTATTTATCTGAACTTTTATATATAGCATTGAATAAAATTGAATTGCTTTATTTGTGAGTCAACTGAAGTTTTCAATCCTCCTTGGGTTGGCTCTGAAATTATTATTGCATTCTCTCAGTGATTTATATATGGAATGGTTGCTGGCTATCATCTGTGCTGGATGTATAGCGGCTCCCTTGAACTACCGTTGGGTAAGGTTCTCTGTTCAATTTGTAAAAATGTGTTTCAGTCAAGGCAAAACTTTCTGCGAAAACACAGTAAGATTATATACTTGGTGTTGTTCTTTGTGTAGGTAATTCTTTAGTGCTTGTACTGACTTGGGTGGTTTTATATTTGATCTCAGAGCTTTGAAGAGGCTTGTTCGGCAGTTGAGCAAGTAAATCCTGTCATGTTGGTTATGGACAACTTCTGTTTGGCTTGGTCCAATGGATTTATGAACAGAATTCCAAGTCTGCGCTTTCATGTCTTCCTGGGAACACAAGTGGACTGTTTGAACACACAATGTAGGTTTCGACTCTGGATTAATTTGCACATTTTGATTATGTCGAGATGCAAAAACTATTACACAAAATAGATAGCAAATCACCAATGCTTTGCAACTAGTCTAATCTTTACAGTTTAGGTTGTGTAATTTTGATTTTTTAGCTGACCAAGCTCAGGGTCCAATTGTTATTGCTTACAAATTTTCATCTGTGGTTTTGGTAACCTAATTCTACATAGATTATTATTTTATTTAATTTACTGAACAGTTAATTTTGAAGTTTCTAAGCTATTGAAAATGCTTCTTTGAATTCTAACTTTGACATTTAACATAAATAATATGAATCATATGAATAACTGTGTAAATCTTCATTGTCAAAAACCCATTATTTCTCATTTATATGCCTCGAAGAGAGCAATTTGTAACTATCTGGCTGTCATCTAATAAAAAGGAAATATCAATTGGAGACCTGCTCGGGTCAGCTGGGCTACTAGAGCTCTACAGAGGGCTTTAAGTGCTCCATGTGCATCCTAGAAATAGAATGTTAAAAAATGTTTGAACCTTGAGTCTGCCCACTCCAAAATAAAAGTAAAATTATGTCATCTTCTCTGTTGGCACGAGCCCTTACAATTAAGTGATTTCTCATTCTTGTTCAACTGCCCTTTTCCGATTGTGGGAGGGTAATTAAGTAATGTAGCATGATTTTGTGGAAATTATTTCACTGATTTTGTTGGGCTTAATCATATGATATATTCCATTCATGGAAACCCAAAAGTACAATGACAATTTTTTTTCTACTGATTTTTGGATCTTTGTTTTGTTAGTGATTGCTGCAGAGCCTGTTGGACAATATGCAGGAGGATTTGAGGAGTTGAATTTTCGCTGGGCACCAGATTCAACTGCATTGATTTGCTTCACGTCAGGTATATTAACATGGTCCTCTTTTACTGCCATACTATTGTGGTTTGGCTTCTCTGTGTACTTAGTGTAAGAATGCCCTCGAACTTTTATTGTCTAGGTACCACTGGGAAGCCAAAGGGAGTAGCCCTTAGCCATAGTGCACTTATCGTTCAGTCACTCGCCAAAATTGCCCTTATTGGCTACAACTGCAATGATGTAAGACCCTTACATATTCGCACTTGAAATGAGAAAATTAGAAGTAATTATTTAACTTGTGACTGCTCATTCTAGGCTTCTCAGAAACCTTTCCATGGTAGTGAAGGAGAAAATCTACCCATCCTAGAAGTAGTAGGGATAGGGATGAGCACTACATGGATTAACCTAACAAGTTCATGTCCAAGTTGAAATTAAAAAACAATTCAAAGAATTCCCATATTCGTTGATGTTGTCGTGCTTGGCAGGTTTATCTCCACACATCTCCACTCTGCCATATTGGGGGAATCTCTTCAGCATTGGCCCTTGTAATGGCAGGAGGATGCCATGTCTTCGTACCTAAGTTTGAAGCGGCTTCTACTATAAATGCAATACAGAAACACTCTGTAACAGCAATGATCACTGTACCAACTATGCTGGCTGATATAGTTGCATACTGCAACCACTCAAGGTACCTTAATATTCACATACCTCGTTAAAGCCATGTACTAGAAAATTGAAATACATAGAAGATTTGACAATTCTGTTACAAATAGACAAAAAGCATGTGCAATACAGGAAGTGTGTACTACCCACACAGCTATTTCTGTGTTGGAAATGATTATAAATAGCATAAGAGTGCAAAGCCAACCTTTTACTATCCGATCCAATATAACTGATATAAACTCCATTAAATGGTATATCGCATCAAAGATCACATATCAAATGCGGCTGTCGAGACAAGCTGAATAAACCCTAGAAAACTACACTTCAGTGAGCGCATTATGTAGACCATGAAATACCAATGTTTCGAGATCCCTAACCCTAATGCCATCAACACATCCTAGGAAGCAAGGTGGGCTGAGAAAGACCTATGCAGCTAAGACATCTTATCCAGGACCACCCAACTCCCCTGCTCATTTATAGCCTGGCAAGGCCATCTTATCATCTCAAAATGGCCCAACTGGCTTTGAACAAGTTGCCTTGGTCCTGTATGTATTACATTTTTGTAGCCCTTCTCCATGGAAACCTAAACAAAGGTTTCTTTCCACTTAAGAAGGGGCTGACACAGCCTTTCCACTTAGCACAAAAACTGCCCAGATTTGAAACCCAAGTCATTCAACAATAATATTAATCAGGAAGTGTGACACACCCTGGTGCACAGTGCACACTTGCTTCTCCTTAGGTTTAACATATTCCAGTACAGAATTAGGTGAAGGTCCCCTTAAATTTGTGATTAGATTCAAGTGATCGAATTTAGGTCAGTACACAATCAAATCAAGGGCCCAGGCAAGGTCTCTTATAATTTGCTATTACATGGAACCTTTCAATCCTGCAATACGTCAATAAATTTGTTTCAATTAATGAAACTAGTTTCATTGAAATTGTGGCACCAACCATGTGATTTCTGATGCATCCCACCTTCTTGAGTCTACTTTGTTTCTTCATCCTTCTCATTCCAATCAGGCATTCTTTCAGATGAGATGGGAAATCTCTGTTTCTAGGTGAAATTTCGATTTAATACAGGCCATCTGCCTAGGTCTACAAAGCTGAATCGACATCCATTGCTGATGGTAAGTTGACTATCTCCTTGGATTGCCAAATTGGGATCTGCGATCACCCTTAGATGGCCTCTCCTGGCTGCAAGAATTTGCATCATAAAAAATAAAACAAAACAAACCTTGATGTAGGTATTAAATTGTTTGAAAATCTTGCAATAATTTCTTTAAAAGCAATTTAAATCGTGTTTGTATGGTTCTGTCTATCTAATATCATAGCAAGCTTAATGTTTTTACAGATAGTTAAGGTGCTTAGTCTGGTTTGTTCCTTGTAAATTTTTGTGTCAATAGGAAGCATAAGACCATTTAAGAGCCCAAGGAGTTAGCTCAACTAGATATCACCAACAATTGATAGGTTTACTAGAGTTGCCATCCATTCCCACATCTCTTGGGTTTTCCACACATCCCCCCACCCCTCAAGATTTTCTTTGAAAGCAAAACATTTTAGGATGGATGAACATTTCGCCTTTGTTGTTGAACTACTAAATGAAGCAATCCAGCCTTATGTTTTCCCAAAAAAATCAGAAAAATTGGAAACTCAGGAGAAGCTTTAATAGCACATGCAGATTTGAGAAATAAAGGGATTGTGAACTTCAATGTATAAGCATCCTTGATGATATGAACAAGTAGATGAAGAAGAAGAATTTGGAATCATGAATGCAATCAGCCACTTTAGGAAGTCTAGTAAATAAGTTTTATGGTGTCGTTAGCAATTCATATAGCTGGGGAAACAAGCTTTGATACTACAGTACATCTAATATCTCAAGACCTTTGGAAAAGTTGTGCAAGAATTTGCATTCACAGCGAATCTACAATTCCTATATGCAAATTATTACTTTCTTTCTTGTAGTGTAGCCTGTGTGTTCTTGTTGGCTTGTTTGAATTCCAAATGATCATAATATAGTTATTATTCTTGAATTTGGTTTTGTTGATAATATAAATTTTGTTTTCTGTGGCATATATGTTATTATCTTTCTGCATTTGTGCTATAGAAGCAAGGACGGAGGATTGGAGCTATGTTTTCCAACTGTTAAAAAGATACTTAATGGAGCAGGAAGCCCATCGCCACAACTTCTCAAGAGTGCCATTGAACTTTTTCAAAAAGCTCAATTTTTTTCAGCTTATGGTTAGTATACCATCTTAGTTACTGTTGTGAAAGAAACAAATTCTAATGATTGCCAACCTTTCTCTTGCAATCATTCTAGTGCCATCATCCATTTCTACATAATATTGCAATCTTGCCGTTTCATCTCATTTCCCTTTTGGTAACTTGTTGATGGCGATAAAGGTATGACAGAGGCTTGCTCTTCAATGACTTTTATGGTTGCTTATGATCCAATGATCGGAGATGGCACGGCTAGAATCACACAGAAATTAACCATGACATTACACAATCCAGATGTTTCCAGAGATCACAGTGTAGGAGTTTGTGTGGGAAACCCAGCCCCTCATGTGGAAATTCAGATTGAACCAAGCAATACATTTTTATATGAGAATGAGGTATATAAAGTGGGAACTATATTAACAAAGGGTCCTCATGTGATGCAAAAGTATTGGGGCCAAAAGGAAGCCACTGCAGCTGCATTTGGAGAAAATGGATGGCTGAATACAGGGGATGATGGATGGATTGACAAAGAAGGCAGATTATGGCTTCTTGGTCGTTCCAAAGACATGATTAAAAGTGGTGGAGAAAATGTTTATCCTTCTGAGGTAAATATACTCAATGTGATAGCTTAACGTGTACTGTTTGAAGGGATGACATCTGCATCACTTTCAGTAATATATATAGCTAGAGGCTCACCTATAAATTATAATGCACTCCAAAATAAGGTTAAGCGTTTTTCGGGGCCTTTTATTTCTGAAGTTTCAAGTATGAAAATATGAATTTGACTTGTTAGAGTCAATTTTTCTGAGGCAGCCAAGATAATGTTTAGCTATTTCATACGTGGCACTTAATAACATTGAATTGTTCCAGGTAGAGGAGATTTTATTGAACCATCCAGGGATTCTGGCTGCTGTGGTTGTTGGAATCCCCGATTCTAGGCTGAATGAACTCGTTACTGCAAGTATCCAGCTACACAGCAGTTGGCAATGGAAAGACAAGAACCTGGCAATGCAGAGTCAAGAAAACAACATATTGTCACCAAGGCTGCTACAACTATATTGCAAGCAGAAAGGACTATCCGGGTATGAAAAGCATATATGTATACTTGATTTTCTTTGGGATGAAGAGAATTTTTTAGTTTTCTAGATCGAAAATGGGGTGCTGTTTTGAGGCAGTTTCGATTCTTGTAGGTTTTTTCTGCCATCCGTTGTTCACAGTGATATTGTGCCAGAATATTGTGATTTGCAGTTAAAAATATTGAATGGCGCCCCTTTATGTTAACAGGTTCAAGGTTCCCAGGATCTTCTTTCCACAGAGACAACCGTTTCCGAGAACCACAACTGGTAAAGTGAAGAGGGATGCAGTGAAAACAGAGGTCCTTAAACTTCAACGCCAACCCTATACAGAGTTGACTGTGGCAAGAAGTAGTTTGTAAAATTATGTGTAATCGTCCGCTTCCATCGCATTCTTAGTTTACCTAGCAGATTTCATAACAAGCTTTCCTCTTGCTTCTAATAAGATTCAAACCTCTTGCAATTTATAGGTAAGGTCCCTAAAGGTCAACCCGTCAAAGGGTATTGAAAGGCCGGTCTTACAAGGTTGATCATGACTGAAAGGTCAACTCTTCTTGGTGTGGTAAGGTGCTGCATGAGAGGTGTGATCAGGTTGGTCTGCTCCTTTCATGGTGGGTGTAATGTCTTCACCAAAAAGTTTTACTTGGTTGGGTTGGTGCTTTCGAATGGGCAGTAAGGTCCTGACTAAAAACTCCTAGTCTTTTGATCTGGTAGAAGGGTTGCTCCTAAAATATCAACCCATTAAGGTCAAGGAAGACTTTCCATAAAAGATTGGGAGGCTGAAGTGTAGATTACATTGATGACCTTATTCTTTTCAAAATTCCCATTCGAATTGCATAAAATTCTTTGTACACTGACCAACTGTGATGTTCAAACAAAATATATGCTATCACTGGCATATTATGTACCATATATTTTGTTGTATCTGCACCAATACAATAATTCCCCTGCAAATTGGAAACTATCTTCAAGACATTGGACATCATGAGATAGTTAAGACTCTATATGGTCAGACAATTTCGACCCCAACTACAGCAAGAGTAGAGTTGAAAGGGATGAAACCTGAATCCTGCAAGAATTGAATTGACGAGGATGAATCTTGAGACCTGCATTTAGTGATTGAACCACTTCACAATTAAATTGCATTCTCTTGTCCAACTCTCCAACTGAAAAAAGAGTTCTCTGCACCGAACCGTCATTTAAAAAAGATATGGAACCCTTTTTAATCTCTAATTGACTTGCTCAACCAGATACTTTCATTTTTCTAGTTTGTTCAGGGATTCCTTGGCCTCATGAAACTTGATAAAATCTTGGATGGTTCGTAGTTTAGCAGGGATTGAGAGATAAGGCTAAAGCCAAATCTAAAAACGGGTTTTTAGCTTTATACAATAAGCTTGGTTGTGCCTACATGGGAGAGAGAGGTTCGAACATGTGTTTTTAGGGGCATTTGGCCTTGGCAGAGAACTGGAGATAGATGGAGTTACAGTGTGTTTTTTTAAGTCAATTTTGTTTAAAATTTGGTAGAGATGTGTTAGAATCACAATTTTGAATAGTGAAGTTTAAATATTTTTTCAGTGTTTCAAAATTTTACTTACTATGGAATCTATTTATAATTCTTCAAAAGTATATTTTAAATAACAAAAAAATCACAATCTCACTAAAATTGTATCACATAATTAATTAATTAATTAATTAATTAAAAATTAAAAACATAAAACAATTGTACTACCCAAAAATGGATATCATTGTGAGTGATATTTGAATGATTTAGGAAGATTGGAAAAAGAGTTCATATGTCAACTTGATTCAAAGTGGACATGTAAAGTGACATTTCAATCAAGTACATCCCAACAATTTTGTGTAACCATGGAGTCAAAGTTGTCCAATGAGTTTTACGTGCTCGGCTTAGGTATTGATTTGAAGAAAGACTTGTCACATTTGATATTGAGTTTTACTAAAGCAATTTGTCAAGAGGCAAAGTCTCTGCCATCTGGTAACTCATGTCCTCCACAAAGTTGTTCAACAATAGCTTGTGAAGTCCTCCATAAAGTTGTTCAATGAATGTTTCTCCTAACTTCACATTATCTATCGCCATTCACCATAATGTGGTTGAAGCAGTATATGATTTGCATAGAAGTTGATTGAGGAGTATAACATTATTATCTTTATGGGATGTGCTATGTGATGTCAAGTAGGTTATTAATTTTTCTCTATTATTCTTGTGGGTTAGTATTAATTTGGATGTCCTATCTGCATAATGATCATGGTATATTGAGTTCATTATATTATTGTAAGCTAAGCCTCAATGTGGAAGGAGATGAGAGAAAAATATAGAAATTTCAAATAAATAAACAAAATTTTCCCTTATAGCATCATACTTCATCTTGTAACATCATTGTTATCATCGGAAGCTGGAGGAATATATGCATCCTGCTATCATTAAAATTAAGAAACAATTAAGGATATTGTATTTTCATCAAATCAATTTTTTCATGATTAGCATAATAGAAACAATTAATATTTGGATAATAAAAATGTTGCAATTGCACTTTACAACATGCTAATAAATATATTAAGATTGTTTAGCAAAATTGTAATGAATGAATCCAAAACTTGAGCTTGACAATCTATGTCTATAATAATTCTTTTTAAAAAGTACCTTTGCATTTTACCATATGCATGTATCCTAACATAAATACCTAATAATAAACAAACTTTGAAAAACATGAATAGTTATTGTTTAAGGCCTAGTTGTTCATTTGCTTCAACCTTCTTGGTTCAATGTGGCCAAGTTCTACTCTACATCTTTTTGTTGTTGTTGTATTGTCTCATTAATAAATACAATTTCTTGTATTTATTAATGTTAATTTTCCATCAACAAGGCCACTTCACTATCTCTATTAGATTCTTGTGTCTGCACATGGTTGACAATAGAGGTGATTGTAGATTTATTCCTAACGATATGCACATCATGGCACGTGAGCATGCATTAAATATCAGTGGTCTCATAGAGTGGATAATGTCCACATACTTATGATCCATTCGCTTTTCCCAGTGAAAACCTTGAAACTATTAAGACTTGTCTCCCACCAATTTTAAATATAATATACTGCACAAATTTGATGTAACAGACCTTGGTTGATTTTCCATGTGAATAAAATAAGACCTAGGTCATGGGACATGTATTCCAAGCTGAATGGCGGGCAAACATTATAGTGGGTATCACTTGTGGTTAATTAATGGCTATGGAAATTGGCAAAGGCATTGGCAAAGGCAAAGAGACAATAATTGACATTTAATTATGAAAATAAAGGAAAATAGGAGAAAAAGAATGTGAAGAGACACAAATTTGCATGCAAAGGAAATCAGAGGAAAAATGAAGGAAAATGAAGAAAAATGAGACATCAATAATAAAAAAGCATCAGAGAATCAATTGTTAGATTTTTTTTTTTAGTTTTGAGTTTAACTCTTGTTCATTCTCTCATACTCTTGCACAATTAGAGCATTCTTGGAGCATTCTAACATTCACTTGGATTGGAGAAAGAAAGCAAAGGAAAACATGGGAATGCAAAGAGACAGTTGGATCAATAGCTACAACAGGATTACTTTGCAGGTAATAGGTTACATGTGTGATCTCCTTACTAGTTTTTGGATGCATGATATAATATGCATGTGGTTCCTTGGTTATGTGATGTCATTGGCATGGAGAATTTCCTGGATTGATAGTGGTTTCAGCCTTGTAGTGGGTTCTCCATTTGGTTTTCTGATTGGTTCTCAGGTTTCCTATGGTTGTGGGTTGGGACAAATTCTCTAGAGCCTAAAACAGTTTGGGTTCCTTAAAGGTTGTGGGTTGAGCTACTAGTTCCTAGAGCCTTGGACAGCTTGGATAAAGGCCAATCTAGTTGATGTTAATGATTTTTGGACCATATAGGTGAAAATCGTTGTGTTTGAGGGTTGAGGCGGTTTGGCCTTTATAAGCCCTCGTTGGTTTTTTTTGGTTTAACCCTATGGTGCCACATACATGTTTGGAATATGGGGCGGAGGTGGTTGGTTGAAAGAGAGATTTGGTTCAGCCCAATCTATGGTTGAGTGGTACATGGAAGTCCTTGACTTCATTGGAATTTTCATATGTTAATATGAGCTATTTTCCTATTGTGATCTATGAGCACTTGTACTGGTTATTATGGTGATCTTATCGTTGATTTGTCATAGTTTCTATCATGGTTATATGATGGTTATATGATTGGTTTTATGATGTGCTCTAGCTATGGATTTTGTTCATGATTTGATAAGTTATTGAATGGTTGATGAATGCATGGACTAACAAGTGTTGTTGCATGTAGCTTAAGAGGGAATAGAGCCTTCTTAGTGATTCTCAAATGAAGTTCAGAAGTTTATGATCAAATATGCATTCATGACCTGTAGCTTCCATATTTACTATATGTTTGACAAAATGTATATCTTGCATTAGGCATATCTAGGTCAAGATCTTGCTCAAGTTTTGATTGTTTAGCATTGTTATCATCATTGTCATGATTCTGGAAAGTTACAAGCATTTTTGGGCAATGGTCTAGAGACTAGCCTGAAAAAGTGGCATAGATCTTGCGACTGCATGCACAAAACAAAGGAAATTGGATCAGAACTACATGGAGACAGGCCTATGGGTGTAGTTATAGCCTCACAACTGCATGAATGAAGTGTTATGGGTGTAGTTGAGGAGTAAACCTAGTAAAAAAGAGTTTCATCTCAGGGATTGATCACCTAGGGGGTTGGTAGGCTCCTGAGTGATTTCTAGTCTCTGAGGGATGTAATTTTATTTCCAGTTTGTAGGCCTCGCTTCCATAACTAGAACTTTGAGGTCGGGTCATATCATAGTGACTATCGGCTCATGTTTACCCTAGAAAGATTGTAAAAGTGGGGAAATGTGGGAGGGGTAGTTATAAGGTGGTATTAGAGTGGGTTATGTTCTCTTTAGGTGAAATATAATACTACAAAGTGGTATCAGAGTGGGTTTTGTTCTTTTTGGGTGTTATATGATACCACAGGGTGGTATTAGAGCTTTCGGGTTCAAACACTTGGAATGGATGGGGTAAATGCATATTGTTATGCATGCATATTAATTGTATATGTGTCTACTATGCATGCATTGTGGTGGTCATTATTGCAGTTTTGTGTTGTCATGCATGATGTTGATATGTTGATGTCATTATGCATCTATATCGTGCTAATATGGACTGACTTATACAGATGTGATGGTCTCCCCTGAAATACACTAAGATATGATTTTGATTATGTCTATATTTGGTTTATCTAACATGACATGTTTGCAGGAGATAAAAGATCAAATATGAAGAGCATAATGTTGGACTACAGTTCACAAAACTCCCCTTACATGCCTGATGTGAATTCTATGGAATGGGAAAGGTCAGTTGGGCAGCAAGGAGAAGAGTATTCTCCTAATTTAGCATATACGTTGAGAAGTTTGAAGGCGGGGATTAGAAGTTGCAAGGCAGATAATAACAGGTTGATTAAAGCACATGAAAGACTTGCAAGAGCTCATGAAAAAATAAGAAGAAGTTAATGCAATCATCCTTCAGAATCTTTGAGATTTGCAGAAGCATGGACAGCTGAGGATCAGTCATGGACAAAAAGAAAATAAAAATGAGACATATGGCGGCAGGTCTCATAGAGCAGACAAGTTGGACAGGGATGACACAATCAGAAGTAGCAGATCTTTGGATACACTGACAAGCAAGCTAGCACTCATGGATTTTATTTTAGTCCTAGATCTGAGAGACATCATCATCATTGCTGCCAACATATTTATAGGAGGAGTGAGAAGCGGTGTTTGCTAGAAGAATTCAAAAAAGCCAAGCCTCCTACTTTTGATGGGAAAGTGAAGAAATCAAAAGATGCAGAAACATGGTTTCTTGGGTTGAAGAAGTTCTTCAGATTGCATGATTATTTAGAGAATATGAAATTCAAGACAGTTATCCTCAGTCTCAAGGGAAAAACAAATATCTAGTGGGAATATGTGAAGCGTGTCAGAGGCATCAGGCTAGAGGATCTGAGTTGGTATGAGTTTAAAAGACTCTTCAAGAAGAAATACATGTCTGAGAGATATTATGATGGAAAGGGCAAGGAATTCTATGAGCTCAAGATGGGTTCCATGATAGATGAAGAGTACACAACCAAGTTTCTAGAGTTGTTGAGGTATGTACCCTACCTCAAGGATGAGAAGACAAAGGTCCAAAGGTTCATCAGTGGATTTCCTTTAACATTTAAAGATCATATTGAGTATGATGAGCCTCGATCATTAGAGGAAGTCATTGGGAAGTTGAAGCATTGTTATGAACAGTCTATGCACAAAGCTGAGACTATGAGGGATTAGAAAGGTAAGGAAAGGTAATGAGAAGACTAAAGGAAAGTGGGCTAAGAAGCAAGGAATACTTCAGGATGCAGGTGACAAGGAGATGTAACACCTTATAAAAAGTTCAATGCAGTTGACAGAGGACATAGATTTCAGCCTGAGGAGAAGAATAAGGGCGATGCCAAGAAACCTTTAACATGTTGGACTTGTGGTGGAGAGAATCACAAGAGTGAGTGCCCATCACACTAAGGTGGTGGACCTAATATTTACAGTGCTCAGGAGGCACAGATAGCTGGAGATGTTGGTTAGAGTATTCCTTATATTTATGCAGCAACGGATAACAGATAGGTTGATCATTAGGCATCAATTATCGAGATGGGAGGTAAACTTCATGATCAAGTTGTTTCCATTTTGATTTATCCTGGATCTGCTTATAGTTATAACAGTCTTGGCCTGGTGGATAAGTGTTGCTTGAACAAAGAAATGCATGCAAAATATTGGTTGGTGTAGTTGGCTACAGGGACCAAGAGAAGATTTAATCATTGAGTGATATCTTGTGCATTTGAGCTGAATGGTATGCCTACATCAGCACATCTAAATGTGCTTCCTTTGGGTTTATATAGAATTATTTTGGGCATGGATTGGTTGTTTATTTACAAGACTAAAGTGGACTGGTATGATAAGGCTATTGAGTGTCCCGATGATGATGGGGAGAGGAGAGTTTTGTAGGGAAAGAAGAATCCTATATTAGTGAGAAAGGTTACAACTATGTAGACAAAACACAGTTGTAGGAAATTATGTTTATTGTTTGTAGTTCATGTTTCCAATGATAAAGGGAAAGATGTTGAGGATGAGGAAGTCTTGAAAAGGTATCCAATTTTGCAGCAGTTTCAGGATGTGTTCCTGTAGAAATTTCGAAGTTATTTCCTCATAGAGAAGTGGATTTCTCTTTTGAGTTGATACTAGGAGTAGCACCAGCATCTAAGGCACCTTACAGGATGAACACTTCAGAGTTGGTGGAATTGAATTTACAGCGTAAGGAAATGCTTAATAAGGGATACATAAGGCTAATTGTATCACCATGGGGTGCATCAGAATTGTTTATAAATAAGAAGGACAATACTCTCATATTGTGCATTGATTACATGCAGTTGAACAAGGTGACTATCAAGAATAGGTATCCATTGTTGCAGATTAATGACTTGTTTGATTAGTTGAAGGGAGAAATAGTGTTCTCGAAGATTGATTTGAGATTGAGATATCATTAGGTCCACATCAAAGAAGAAGACATTTACAAGATTGCATTTCGCATGAGGTATGGACATTATGAGTTTGTGGTGGTTCCTTTTGGTCTTACCAATGCTCCAATCACTTTCATGTGTTTGATGAATAATGTGTTGTGTCCTTATCTGGACACGTTTGTAATAGTGTTTATTGATGAAATATTGATATACCCTAAGAATGAGGAAGAGCATGTAGAGAACCTGACATTAGTGTTGAGATTATTGAGAGGGCATCAGTTGTATGCCAAGCTCAACATGTGCAGTGTCTTTCAGTCCTAGATTCACTACTTGGGAAATGTTATTTCCAAGGAAGGGAGAGCAGTGGACCTAAAAAAGATTAAAGTTATCATGTAGTGGCCAACTCCATGGGACTAGAAGTTTATTACAAGAAGTTCAACAGGAACTTCTCAAGGAGTGGCTATCCTATTACATATTTGTATAGAAAGGGAATAATTTTGAATGCACTGAGTGTGCAGCTAGTTTTGAGCAGTTGAAGCATTTGCTTACAAATGCTTCAGTTTTGAATATTGCAGATCATGATAAGGAGTTTTTGGTTTGTACAGATGCTTGCAAGAAAGGACTTGGTGAAGTCCTAATGCAAGAAGAGAAGGTGGTATGTTATGAGTCAAGGGACCTGAATGAGCACGAGCAGAACTATGTGACTCGTGATCTTGAAAAATGGAAAATGGTTAAATAAATAACCATATAACAAATTGTTGTTTAATATATAGTTGAAAATAACTATATAAAAATCATCCAAAATACATGGTTTTGGGATCGGCGGCAACAAATTCCGTCAAACCCTTTAAAATTGCAATATCAAACATGTATATGGTATCGGGATCGACGGTAATAACCTTCGTCGAAACACTCCACACAACTATCACACCCATATATATATATATAAATATTATAGAGAGAGAGGAGAGAGAGAGAGAGAGAGAGAGAGAGAGAGAAAGAGATTTGTATTAAGGGGTGGGGCAGGCCATCGGCGATGGGACCCGACCCGCACCCCGAAACCATAGTGTATATCCATATTGCCCCGCCCTCATATAAATATATATAAATATATATATATAATATATATATATATATATATATATATAATAATATATATATATAGATCGCAACCCTGATCGCCGATATGCATCGCCCCGACTCCTGTTAATCCGCTGTGTCGACCACCGATAAGAGCGATCGTCGATATGGATATCGGTGAAGTCCTGGAAATTGGGTCGATATATGTGCCAGTGCCCCATGTTAAGCGCCGATTGCGAATTATGCAGGGCGTTATATATTAAAATGTGTCGATAAGGTTGTTTAAGTACGGGGTTTAAGGGACAGGCCGCCCAATGCGGACCCGACCCCATTAATACCTTAATTCGGTTCAAAATGAATTGTGGTGGCTATATATATATGGAAGAGGCGGGATTTGATCCCCCAACCTCTCCGTAACCATAAGGCTCTTTTACCATCAGGCCAACAGCTTATTTGTTGGAGAATCCGCCAATGAGTTTTATTTAAACTCAGATTTTCTCTTTGCACGTAGTTTGAGGAGGAGGAGGGAGACTACAGGCACGAATTTCAAGGAAGAATGCATGCACGGATTTCGAGGCACTAAATTAATTTATATTTTAATGCAGGAACCATGAATTTTGCAGGAGGGCAAAATTTTCACTTTGTTAGAATTTGACAAGTTTTATATGGTTTTTACACCTCTCAGCGCCACGAACGCAATGGTGTTGTTCGTTTCTTCATCAGAGGTCTGCATTTTCTAGTCAGTTCCAGAATGCACGTAGAACCATGATTTCAGTGAAAACAGGGAGCAGAACCATGAGCCGTGAAATTTTCCCAAGGAGCTAAAATTTTGACATTTCAGAATATAGTCAAGTTTATACTTGTTTTTCATGGTTTTCCATAGGGATCACAATGGTGAGATCAGATTCGCCATTTGAGTTGCATATTTACTGTCCATCCATGGAATAGAATCTTTGAGGAATCCTGGGGGAATCTAAAAGATTCCTTGAGCCCAGAATTCTCAACTTCTCAGAATTCAGATTTTGGACAGCCAATTCAGCACTACTCAATGCCACAAGTCTGATGATGGCTTCATATTTCTTATTCTCTCATTTCTTCTTCTAGTCACTTTTCTAAGTGCCAGTGCAGATGTCCACATTCATGTGTGAGTAGCCATCTTCATGAGATCGATGTTGTGAGAGCAATGGTCTGAGCAGCTTCAGCAATGTGACATCCACTTCTTCAGATGGCCCTTGGTTGTGAGGTATATGATGTGTTCATGTACTTCTTCTTTTTGCATTATGTTGTACAAATCCATGATTGATGTTGATGCAAGATCTTGTCTATTACATGTTGTCATGATTCCTTGCTTGATTTGATGCGGAATCTTTCTATGTGATGTACTTTCTGTCATAACTCTTCATGTTATGTTTTGAGATCCCTTGTTGTATGTTGTTGGGATACTCTTGTTGTTGTCATGCATGTGTTTTGCTTTGACATCCCTTTTGTGCTATGTTGGCGGGATACTCACCATGCTTGTTTTTGTGTCATACTAATAAGAGTCTTTTGATTGAGAGTTCTATTTGTGGAACATCTCTTAGAGCCACTCCTACTTGAAGGCATTCTTCATTGTATGATCGAGACATCATCTCTTGTGTACATCACCATTATTGACAACACTTAATGCAGCTACTTACACCATCTTGACACCGGGACCCGGAGACATAGTCCCTCCTGGACGAACTCCGTTATCAACACTTATGTTTTCATGTGCTGATGATTGTTATGTTTCTCTTCTTTTCCGCATACAGATGTATTCATTAATGTTCTTTTAAAAAAAAAATTTAACACATCATGAAAGTAAAAGGTCTTGGAAGGGTCCTTCTTCACCCCTAGACCTGGATCAGGTGGTATCAAAGTGGTCTTTACATTGATGTGAATTGCAGTGTGAACAATGACAGAGGATAAAAGAGCAATGTATGAAACCACGCTTAACATTTCCAAGAAAGTGGAAATTGTGTATGAAACTCTACATAAAGAGATAGAGGAAAAGGAGCGATTACAGCTTCAGTTGAAAGCCACAGAAGAGGCCATGAAAGAACTGAAGCAAGACAAAC
Organism: Pinus taeda; assembly: GCA_000404065.3. NCBI lineage: Eukaryota > Viridiplantae > Streptophyta > Pinopsida > Pinales > Pinaceae > Pinus > Pinus taeda. Next base: position 15,058 of record APFE030928786.1, on the reverse strand, counting down.
ATAATTTTCAAACAGAGAATGATGAATTGAAGATGTGTCTACATGAAGAGAAAGAGGAGAAGAAGAGTTTGTTGCTACAACTGCAAGCAAAGGATGGGGCCTTGGAAAAGCTGCAACGAGACCCATGTGAGGTAAAAAGTAGTTCTCCATCTTCATGTATGTTTCGTGATGATGATTTCGTTGTGTTTGAAAATCACACCACGGGAGTTGGCTCCAAACCACTGAAGAGAATGGGATATGAAGGAAAAGGCTTGGGCATTAATGGCCAAGGAATTGTCAATCCCATAAAAGTAAAGGAATTACCCCGTCAGGCAAGACTTGGGTATGTCAAGAAAGAAGTTGGGGAATGCGATCCACCAGCAACAAATGATGAGCAACCCTCATCAATTCTTTCCAAATCGAAAGAGAAGGTAAAAGATGTTGATTTCCTTTTGATTTCATCTTCTGATAGTATGATGTCTGTTGGAGATTTGGAGACCCCAATTACAGGGATGAATATGAGGCTCTTTACAATGACAAGGCAAGAGGAGAAAGAACTTGGTGCTAACAACCAAGGCATAACTCAACCTTTGGAGGTTGTGCATGAGCATCGATTTATAGAATCGAGATACACTAAAGGAGAGTGCTCAAAGGTGTCAGATTTGTCTGAGATATCGTCAAGGAAAGAGAATGATGGGAAAACATCCCCATCATCCCATGGCAGTTTCCATCACAGGGAGAGAGCTGAGGCAAGCTCTCATCGCCATACTGACATCAAAGATAGCAAAGGAAGGTATAATCACTTTCGATCTTCGAATGTTCATTTCGATTATGATTATGTTGCTAATAATGAACGAAGACAAAGGCCTCAAAAAACATGCACTTTTTGTGGTTTACCTAACCATACCTTTTCTAAGTGTTGGAAAAGAGTGGTAGCACTCACAAGGATGAGGCATGAAAGACCCTCTCAAAAACATGAGAAGAAGCAGGTTAAGCAGGTATGGAGGAAGAAAGCCTATTGCAGTCATTGTGACAGAAATGGCCATCAGAGAGCCACTTGCTGGAAGCTCCATCCAGAGTAGCGCCTTAAAGACAAAGCGTCGGTGCGTGAACTGGGAAGAACAATTGTTCGACAAGCAAAACCACCTCAAAGAGGTGACCCGTTCACATTGATAAGTGAAAAGTGTTTTTTTTTTACATGATTCCATTTCATGATCATTCTTTTTTAAATAATTTGTTGCCTTTTTAAAGTGTAAAATTGATGATGTGTTTCCATCACTTGGTCAGCAACAATGATGTTTGGTCATGTTTTGAGTTGCATGTTAAAACTCTGAAAGTGATGTTATGTTTCCATTGCTTGTCAAAACAATAGTGTCTAGCCTTATGTATATAAATCATGTGTTGCAGTGATGATGTGTTTTCCATCACTTTTGGAAGCAACCATGATGGGTTGGCCTTGTTGTCATAGCTGGGGTATTATGTCCATCTTGTTGTAAACTTGACCACCGAGTATGTGTTATAAACTTGTGGCAAGTATGGGACGTTTTGGGTCTTTAGTTGATCATGTCAGTCAAAGCATGTAATTTGCAAAACCATGTACTACAGGAGGTAGAAGTAGCTGGTGTCGGTTCATCACTTAAAGCTCCGAAGAACAAAGTTGAAGGAGATGGAAGCAAGACCTTTTTAGGATGCTTGTGATGTAGACAGGGTACAGACAGAGATGCAGATTATTTTTTCATGCTTTTGGAGGACCAAAAGCTCCTCAGTGGGGAGGATTGATCCAGGTGGCTCTAGAGAGACACACAGGACAAATATGGCTAAAAAATCAAAGTGTTTGGATTATGCTCGAACTAGGCCTAGATCGAAGACCTCTTCATCCTAATCGTGGTGGTGCAAACGGCTCATCGAACCGAGCTCATATGCAAAAGATAGAGCTCTTCAAAGTTTGATATGCCAAGGGAAAAGTGGGGCCCATAGTGTGCCACATGGCATCCCAGTAAGTAGGCGAGACTCACATCGCAGCCCATCAGCGATTGACACTTGGCGATTTTTCATTTGTCTCCTAAATTTGCATAAGAGACAAAATCATGGAAAATGGTTAAATAAACAACCATATAACAAAATGTTGTTTAATATATAGTTAAAAATAACTATATAAAAATCATCTAAAACACATGGTTTTGGGATCAGCGGCAACAAACTCCGTTGAACCATTTAAAATCGCTATACCAAACATATATATGGTATTGGGATCGGCGGCAACAACCTCCACCGAACCATCCACAACTATTGCACCCATATATATATATATATATTATAACGGAGCTCTATATTAAGGGGCAGGCGCGGGCCATCGGCGTGGACCCAGCTCGCACCCCGAACCATATGTATATCGCATATCGCCCCGACCCCTCATATAATATATATATATATATTATATATATATATATATACTATATATATATATATATATATATATATATATATGTGTGTGTGTTGCATATATCGCAACCCCGTTCGTCGATATGCATCGCCTCAACTCCTATTAATTCGCCGTGCCGACTGCCTGTAAGAGAGATCGCCAATATGGAGATCAGCAAATTCCTGGTAATCAGGCCGATATATGTGCCAGTGCCCCATGTTAAGCGTCGATTGCAAATTGTGTGTGCCATTACATATTAAAATGCGCCAATAAGGTTGTTTAAGTACGAGGTTTAAGGGACGGGCCACCCAATACGAACCCGACCCCATTAATACCTTAATTTGGTTCAAAATGAACTGTGGTGGTTATATATATATATGGAAGAGGTGGGACTTGATCCCCTGTCCGTAACCATAAGCCTCTTTTACCATCAAGGCAACGACCTATTTGTTGGAGAATCTGCCGATGAGTTTTATTTAAACTTAGATTTTCTCTCTGCACGCAATTCAAGGAGGAGGACAGAGACTGTAGGCACAAATTTCGAGGCATAATGCAAGCACGGATTTCAAGGAAATGAATTAATTAATATTTTAATGCAGGAACAATGAATTTTGCAATGGGACTAAATTTTCACTTTGTCAGAATTTGACAAGTTTTATATGGTTTTTACACCTCTCAACACCACGAACGCAATGGTGTTGTTCGTTTCTTCATCAAAAGCCTAAATTTTCTAATTAGTTCCAGAATGCACATGGAACCATGATGTCAGTAAAAATAGGGAGTAGAGCCATGAGCCATGAAATTTTCCCAAGCAGGTAAAATTTTGACATTTCAGAATATAGTCAAGTTTATACTTGTTTTTCATGGTTTTTCACAGGGATCGCAATGGTGAGATCAGATTCACCATCTGAGTTGCAAATTTACAGTCCATCCATGGAATAGAATCTTTGAGGAATCCCGGGGGAATCTAAAATATTCCTTGAGCCCAGAATTCTCAACTTCTCAAAATTCGGATTTTGGACAAACAATTCAGCACTACTCGATGCCACAAGTCTGATGGTGGCTTCAAATTTCTTATTCTCTCATTTCTTCTTCTAGTCACTTGCCTAAGTGCGAGTGTAGATGTCCACATTCATGTGCGAGCAGCCATCTTCATGAGATCGATGTCGTGAGAGCAATGGTTCGAGTAGCTTCAGCGGTGTGACATCCACTTCTTCAAATGGCCCTTGGTTGTGAGGTATATGATGTGTTCGTGTACTTCTTATTTCTGCATTATGTTGTACAGATCCATGATTGATGTTGATGCAGGATCTTGTTTATTACATGTTGTCATGATTCTTTGCTTGATTTGATGTGGAATCTTTCTATGTGATTTACTTTCTGTCATAACTCTTCATGTTATGCTTTGAAATCCCTTGTTTTATGTTGTTGGAATACTCTTATTGTCGTCATGCACATGTTTTGCTTTGACATCCCTTTTGTGCCATGTTGGCGAGATGTGCACAATGTTTGTTTTTGTGTCATACTGATAGGAGTCTTTTGATTGAGAGTTATATTTGTGGAACATCTCTTAGAGCCACTCCTGCGTGAGGGAATTCTTCCTTGTATGATCGAGACATCATCTCTTATGTACATCACCATTATTAACAACACTTAATGTAGTGGCCTACACCATCTTGACACCGGGGCCATGAGACGTAGTCCCTCCTAGACGAACTCCATTATCAATGCTTATGTTTTCATGTGTTGATGATTGTTATATTCCTCTTCTTTTCCACATACAGATGTACTCGTTAATGTTCTTTTAAAAAATCAATTTTAACACATCATGAAAGTAAAAGGTCTTGGAAGGATCCTTCTTCACACCCAGACCTAGATCACTAGGATACTAGAAGACTTTGACAGCTGTTAAGAATTTCTATCATTGGCCGAACTTAAAGAAAGAGGTGGCTGAGTTTGTTGTGAATTGCTTGTATCGTCAGCAGGTGAAAGTTGAATGCAAGCATCTAGTTGGTTTTTTGCAACCTATTATGATTCCAGAATAGAAATGGGAGGTCATTTCCATGGACTTCATTACAAGATTGTCAAGTACATCGAGACAACATGATTCCATCATGGTTGCGGTTGAGAGGTTGAGCAAGGTAGCTCACTTCATTGCAGTGAAATCTACTAATTCAACTAGTGAGGTAGCTCAGATATTCATTAGTGAGATAGTGAGATTGCATGGTGTTCCAAATAATATTATATCATGTAAAGATGCCAAGTTCACTTCCGAGTTTTGGAAGGATTTGATTGCAGGCTTGGGGACAGAGTTAGCTTTCAGTATAACATATCATCCGTAGACACATGGATAGATGGAGAGGGTTAACATGATTCTTGAGGATACGCTAAGGATGTATTCATGCATCAGTAGAGGAAGTGAGAGGAGTGTCTTCCACTAGTAGAGTTTTCATATAACAATGGGTATCAAAATTTCTTGAGGATGAGTCCATTTGAGGCTCTTTATGGGTGGAGTTGAAATACTCCTATCAACTAGAGTGATCTAGTGAATAGGATATTGATTGAACTGAATATGTTGGTTGAGATGGAGCAAGAGATGTAGGTTATTTGAAGTAATTTGAAGGCAACACAGGACAAGCAGAAAAGACGCGGATTCGCATAAAGCATTCAAGGAGTTTCAGGTTGGAGAGCTTGTGTACTTGCGCATCAATCCCAAGAGGAGCTCCTTGAGGATTGGATCATGTGTCAATATGACACCTTGGTATTGTGGGCCTTTTGAGATCCTTGAGAGGATTCGACCACTGGCATACCAACTTGCACTGTTGCCAACAGTGAAAGTCCATGATGTTTTCCATGTTTCATTGCTTAAGCAATATGTCTAGGATGTTGTAAATAATGCATCGTGTTGTGTTATAAAGCTCCATGGTTAGCATGTTTTGTTGGTTATAAGCATAATTGAACATCGAGGATGGTGTTTCCCCAAGGGGGAGGGGTTTGTAACAACCCTTGGTTGATTTTCTATGTAAATAAAATAAGACCAATGTCATTCCAAGTTGAATGGTGGGCAAACATTATAGTGGGCATCACTTGTGGTTAATTAATGGTTATGAAAATTGGCAAAGGAAGAGAGACAATAATTGGCATTTAATTATGAAAATAAAGGAAAATAGGAGAAAAATAAGGTAAAGAGACACAAATTTGCATGCAAGGAAATTAGAAGAAAAATGAAGGAAAATGAAGAAAAATGAGATATCAATAATAAAAAGGCATTAGAGAATCAATTGCTAGCTTTTTGACAATCTTGAGTTTAACTCTTGTTCATTCTCTCATACTGTTACACACTTAGAGATTTCTTGGAAGATCCTTGTAGCATTTTAGCATTCACTTAGATTGGAGAAAGAAAACAAAGGAAGGTAAGGGAGCGCAAGGAGACAATTGGATCAACAGCTACAACAGGATTACTTTGCATGCAATAGGTTGCATGTGTGATCTGCTTGTTAGTTTTTGGATGTGTGTGGTTCCTTGGTTATGTGTTGTCATTGGCATGGATATTTGTTGAGATCGACCGTGGTTTCAACCTTGACTTTCCATTTCTTGGATAGCCATGACGTAGTGGGTTCCCCATTTGGTTTTTTGATTGGTTCTCAGGCTTCCTATGACTGTGGGCTAGGAAAAATTCTCTAGAGCCCTGAAACAACTCTAGTTTCCTGGAGGCTATGGGTTGAGATAGGATACCTCTAGAGCTATGTAATAGTTTGGGTTCCCTGGAGGTTGTGGGTTGAGATATTGGTTCCTAAATCCCTAAACAACTTGGGTAGAGACAAATCTGGTTGATGTTAGTGATTTCTAGACCGTATAGGTGAGATCATTGTACTTGAGGGTTGAGGTGGTTTGGCCTTTGGAAGCCCTAGTTGGTTTTATTTTGGTTTAACCCTATGATCCCACATTCATGATTGGAATCTGGCACGGGGGTGATTGGTTGCAAGAGAGATTTAATTCAACCAAATCTATGGTCGAGTAGTACATGGAATTCCCTAACTTGGTTGCAATTGTCATACGTTAATATGAGCTACTTTCCTATTGTGATCTATGAGCACTTGTACTATTTATTATGGTGACCTTGTGGTTGATTTGTCATAGTTTCTATTTTGATTATATGCTAGTTATATGCCTGGTTTTATGATATGCTCTAGCTATGGCTCTTGTTCATGCTTTGATAAGTTATTGAATGGTTGATGGATGCATGGACTAACAATTGTTGTTGCAGCTAGCTTAAGAGGGCACAGATCCTTCTTAGTGATTCTCAGATGAAGTTCAGAATTTTAAGATCAGATATGTTTTCATCACCTATAGCTTCCATGTTTACTATATATTTGATAAAAGGTTTATCTTGCATTAGGCATGTCTAGGTCAAGATCTTGCTCAAGTTTTTTTTATTTAGCATTTTCATCATCATTGTCATGATTATGGAAAGTTACAGACATTTTTAGGGAGTGGTCTAGAGGCTAGCCTGGAAAAGTGGCATATATCTCGTAACCGCATGCACATAACAAAGGAAATTGGGTCATAAACACATGGAGACGGGCCTATGGGTGCAATTATAGCCTCCCAACCACATGAATGAAGTGTTATGGGTGAATTTGGGGATTAAGCCTAGTAAAAAAGAGTTTCATTTCAGGGATTGATCACTTGGGGTGGTTGGTAGGCTCCTAAGTGATTACTATTCCCTAAGGGATGTCATTTTATTTCCAGTTTGTAGGCCCCTCTTCCATAACTAGAACTTGGAGGGCGGGTCATATCATAGTGACTCTAAACTCATGTTTACTATGGAGAGCTTGTAAAAGTGGGTAAATGTGGGAGGGGTAATTACATTGGAAACCCAATAAAACTAGGAACAAAGAAAGAGACCTATAATTGAAGACACCACTAGTGGCGCCCCAAAGAAGATTCAATCCTTCATGCCAGAAGAACAAGGGCTAATAGGCCAAGAGAAATACCCTATCCATTACATATACCAAGAATCACCCAACACAAAAGAAAAAGAACAAGGAGGCTATGTAAGACATGTTTGTCCCCCCTATCCTAAAACACCCTTAAACCACAAATTCATCATGTTCCAACTAAGTAAATATCTCTTAGATGCTCAATTTTTTGTGATCCAAATACAAGAGCCAATCAAGATCATAAATTGCAACTTTTCTATCACACATCTAGTTCCCTTAAGGATTTTTTGGGGTATGGAGTGTACAAAACCAAGTGTTAGGGCTACTTTATGGAGATGGATTTATCAAAATTCATCTTTTCTCAACCACCTTAAACTTCTTCTTTTCTTAGATCATCGTCTTCTTCATCTCATTGAGAAATTTCTAACGATACAAATTTCATAAAATTCCAAGCTAAATATCTAAAGTTATGGCCCTTTGAAGATTTACCCCTCTTAGAGCCCGGTCAGAATTCTTACCATTAACACATGATAGTGTTCTACCCACTTGTTTCCATTGTATAATCGCACATCAACTAACATGTGTCTTATGCATGGTATCCCTCTGGTCACATGTCATCAATACATTAGGCCATGTCATTCTTCCAGTTTGCATCTAGATTCTGAGAGAATTCTTAACATCCCTTTGTTAAAAGTTTTGGATCTCCAAATGTGTTGATTTCTAACTTTTCCAGATTCATTAGAGAATTCCAAATTGTTGACACCTAATCATCAGGATTGGGTGAATAACTGAAATTGATGGAAATAAATAATATAAAATATGAAGAGTCACCAGGAGATGGAATGAACAGTCTCTCCCTCATGTATATAATAAAGACCAACCTGAATGAATATCATGAATTGTTTTGAGGAGTTACCTCCTGGTCTGACATGGTATTAGAGCCAATGCCATTTTTGGCTTCCAGCTCCATTTTTGTAACTCCCTTCTGCGATTTCTTCAGAAATTTGTCCTGCATTTTCCTAGTGGTCTGACTCTGTCCCTTTGCCTCCACGCTGGAGTGAACACTGCCAAGAGTAATAAGTTATGAAGGAAATGAAGCGTTTTGAAGCGTTTTTCATAAACTGCTCCAGTGGTTTGTAGGTTGCGCAGGAGGATGCAATTGCGGTGTGAACCATATCCAGCGCACTAGCTGTCAGCAAACCAATGTAATGGGGAACAGTTTTAGAACTGGCTCTCTCCTTACACTCGGCACCAGAGGTAACCATGCTCGGTGGTATCGCGTTGTTCTCTGCTAGGTAGAAACACCTCTGATATTCTTTGAACAAATTTGTTTACATATATTTTTTATGAAATATGGTGAATGCTGTGAGCGTGGATGCATATGTTGCAACACTAACCTCCAACAAGATATTTTGTTATGGGTGATCTTCTTGAATTTTGTGATAGAACATAGAACGCTTGGTCTCCACGGTTGGTCTCCAAGGTAGGATAGGCACTACTTGTTGACCCTAGTTTTGCAGTTTATGTTCAGAAGTATGCTCAGGATGAAGACGCTTTCTTTGCCGACTATGTGGAAGCTCACCTGAAGATTTCTGAACTTGGGTTTGTTGATGCATAGATTCATACCCGCTGTAGAGACAATTCCTTTCTATATAGCTTCATTTTGTGTTTCATCTAATCCTTTCGATTATACGGTCACATAGAAGTTGGTATCGCGCTAGTTATGGCTGCTCCACATTGAACACTACCATAACCACTCCACGGCCCTCCTCCAATGTTATTGCTGTCCTGCAGCTAGGTGAATGCGACAGTCTGATAAAGAGTCATTTTGAGGAACCCATCAAATCTTGTGTTCCATGAACTTTGGGGCCACACAAGAGGCACTCCAGACATCTTTGTGCCACTTTGTAGAACCACTGTGAATATATAACTCTGCCATTATCATATATTGCGCTCCTCCATATGCTGTCACCATTACGGTACCTCTGATATATACACTAGAACTATATTTTACTACAGTGCATTTTCTTTTCTCTTTTACACAGCAAGTGCAAATTGTTTTACCAGTAGAAGAGCAATTTTTTTCCCACAACACTCAGATTTTATAATGCATTCAATCATATATATTGTGGGAGTATTTCTCACTGGCAAGGAGAACTATCCTGAGTGATCCCGGAAGATAAAACAAACCCTCGTTTTCAATGAGTTGTGGAAAGGAGTGTGTGTTGGAGATGGAGACAAAGAGCCAAAACAGCCTACCTTAGACAAGGAGTTCGCCATTTGGGAAAATAAGAACAGCAAAGCCTATGCATTAACTGCAACATTTGCAAGTGAAGAGGTGAGTTTCCATATTTCACCATTTTCAAATGCTTTCGAAGCCTTACAAAAGCTGAAAGAGCTCTATGACTCACACTCTGCACTTGAAGTTGTTCAACTCATGATTAAAATCTTCACTCTTGAATTACAAAATAATGATCCTCTTGCTCTTGCATCCGAAGTAAAATCTATAATGCATGATATCA
>APFE030928778.1:2857-22532 GCA_000404065.3 Pinus taeda | reverse complement strand
CCTTTGTCTTTCTTCTCATCCGCCATGGGAGACCGTCAGGATTTGCGAGGCTGGTCTTGCAAAGGTTCGACCAGGTCAAGCCCTAACTCCTTATATCCCGACCTCGTTGGGGACATGCAAAGAAAAACAGAAAAAGAAGACTGCTCTGATACCACTGATCCAGACTTAAACATGAACGCAACAAATTACAGAGATAACCATATACACAAAGATGCAACAGAAATAATACTTCATTTCATTAATGGAAAATACTGAAATATGCTTATAACCAGAAATGGAAATAAACCAGCTAGGGCGATGGCAGCTTATCTCTGAGAAGAGATGTGTGGCTACATGCCTCTGAACTGTGTTACAATGAGGCTCGAAGGCCTATTTATTGTTGAGAAACAATGGAAAAACCCTCACATTCCAAAACCTAACCCTGGAAGATGAAACGCCAAATTGTGGGCCCCGTTTTTGGGTAAGTTGGTACATTCAACTTCCCGGGGTCGCGAATTGGTCGTATTATCTCTGTTTGATGTGCATGATAGCCCGTTGGAAAGATCTCTCCAAGGACTACGACGAAAAAGACGATTTTTAGTAAAAAAAATCGCTGGCGGTAGATTTCCCAAAAAACGTCGTTTAGGGCCTCAAAATGGCTCCGAAAGTTTAGGACCCGAAAAACTGCTAAAAATAGTAAACTGTGCTATAATTAAGGAAACTTAAAAAACTGGAAGAAGCACTAGAGGGGATCCAAGTGGAATTAGCGGGTGGCCACCAATATCCACCTGGATCAAAGGAAGATAAGCAGGGTCATGACAATGGAAAGTGATATGTACTTCTGTTATTTCATCATTTATATAATTGTTGTATGTTTTTGTTGTCATTATTTTGCTAATTATATTAGTTTTTTATTTGTCTTGTTGACATTTTATAATATAATTGGTAAGATTCATAAAAGTTTTGACACCTTTTTTTTTTTTTTTACATTACTTAAAACTAAGTATTACATTACTTGAAACTAAGTATTTCCAATTGTGTACATTATCTATGATAATAACAATTGAAGGTCACAACCCTTTTCAAATAGGAACATATCAAGCACATCTAAATTGTGATGGTGATTAAGATGCAATTTTGTTACCTATTTAGATCATGTGAAATAAATATCTATTTTTATGTATTTATAACTAAGTTATTTAAAGTATACATGTTTTTATCATTGCGAACATGATGTCATATTTTATTTATTTTTTATCTTTTTATTATTATTTTTTTTCCCATGGAAAAAGTCGTAATTTCTATTAATATATAAGAAATTACATTTTGTAGATGCCGAGGCATATTCATAAGGAGGCAAGATTGCATGTCAAGATACAAAACACTATGTAGAAATAACTTAACTGCTAATCTCTATTGCTCCTCGTAGGGAGCCAGTCATCAACCAAGTAGAAACAAAACTTTCCTCAACATGGAGGAGGAATAAGACCAAAAATGATATCGTCTCTATGCAGAGAGAGGTGTACTGTGTGCCAAGTTCAAAACTGTAATATTTACAACGACAGAAATAGATATAGGAAATAAAAATGTGATATCTACAATGTTAACAATAATAGTTGGGCTTATTGCCCAATCTGTCCATGATCAAAAAATGGTCTATGGTAGTATTGATGGTGGGTACCATCAATTTCCTCCTGTATCAGCCAATCATCGTCCTGTAGATGTACTGCCTCTTTTGATAGTTGATCAGCCTCCACATTCTGTTCCCTATAAATATGTCGACAGACAAATGAGTCAAAGGAGGATATCAATATTCAAGCTTCACCAAGTATGTGTCTCATTGTATATGCATTAGAATGCGATGTATTGTTGAGCCAGTCACACACAATTTTTGAATCACCAAATAACTGAAGATGTCTGCAATGATGTTCTAAGGCGAAATATATGAGGTGTTTAGTTGTACTAAGCTCAGCAAAGTTGTTTGTACCCCTGCCCAGGTTGTTATGGATTTTGAATTTGTGAGAGGCATTCAGGTGAAGTATGGCTCCTCCTCCACATCCTGCCTCCTGAGCAGAATCATCAAAATATGCCCAAGGTTTAGAATAGTTAATGCTTTCAGGAATGATGGTGCGAGTAGGGGCATACTTTTCATCCTCAAGTAGAAGGTCATAATCAGCGATGGTGTGGTGAAGTATAGAAGGCCAATGGGGGTCTTTGAGATTGAAGATGGAGTGATTTCTAGCGATCCAAATAGCCTAGCAGGCTAGTAGAGGCAGGTTCCTGGCTTTTCCCCTGTGGTCATGGCACCAAGCCTTCCAAGCTTCTTGTATGTTGTTGCCTTGCCAGGAATTGAGTGAAGTATAGTGAGCAGAGATACTATTCCAAAATTCTCTGGAGGAAGGGCAGCTAAGGAAGAGGTGCTCTGTGTTCTCTTCATCTAGTCGACAAAGCTGGCACCGAAAAGGTCCATGAAAGGATCTTTTCATCAGATTGGTACCGGTAGGGATCTTGTCGAACAGAATGTTCCACAGTAAAAGGCGGGCAAAGATGATGTCATATAACCCAGGAGAAATGTGAAAAACAATAATTTTGGTGACTATAATTGATTAAGAAATAATCAAATATATTATTTGTCAAAAGTTTAAATCTAATTTATTATCATTTTTGTATTATTTAACTCATATTTATTATTAAAAAGAGTTAAATTTAAACTAGTACAATAGCAAATAAAGAACCAAAATAACATCAAAATGTTATATCTTTATTACTAGAAAAAATTTCAATGGCCTCTTAAATGAAGGGAGAACTTCCAATAGAGCAAATATCCAACTACAAGTAACTTCACATAAAGCCTTATCATGTTACATTTATTTATCCATATCTTTAGAGAGAGAAATTTCTAATCTAAATTGGTAAGAGTTGCTATAAATATTAAATTTAATTTGCTTGAAAATCTCATAACTTTAGTAATAAATTAAATTTGATAAAAATAGATTTTTTGAAGTTATATTAAATCTCATATAATGTTACATTAAAAAATAGTAACATAATAATTTAAATTAACAAATTAAAAATAATAACAAAAGAAATTAAGGTGGGCCATACTTAAAATACTTCAATTTACGCCTTAATCTTATATAACTTTATATAGAGATACAACTCAATGGGAGAGATGTTGTCATAGTTACATTTAAAAATAGTAAAATAATAATTTAAATTAACAAATTAAAAATAGTAATAACAAAAGAAATTAACTTGGGCCATAATTAAAATACTTCAATTTACACATTAATCTTATATAACTTTATATAGAGATATAAAGTAACTGAAAGTAAAAAAAAAAAAATTAGCTTTTATTATGAGGAAGAAATGTAATGAGTAAAAAAATATAATTTGCTTTTCACTACAAAGAAGAAATGTAAATTTTTCACATGACAAGAGATCCTATTATTGATATTACATTATGTGTAATTCATTCTATGTTCCATTTACATGTGACATTTCAAACAAAAATATATTTATACAAAAAATATTTTACCAACAACCATGAGTAAAATATTTCAACTTCCATATTAAATAACATAATTTTATAGATACTTTACATAGAGAAAAATAAAGTAATTTAAATTGAAAATTTTCTTATATTTTCACTTTAGAGAGAATTCTTATTCCATTAATAGTTGCTTTCTAATTCAATGCATGAGGGATATTTGTAAAGTTTTTAATGTTTAATATGGATTTGATATGCAACATTTTACTAAATATTAATAATAAAAATAATAAAATGTAATTTTACAACCATAGTTTCAACCATACAAAACTTTGCAATTTATAAAAATATCTTTGCATTTTTTTTAAGTAAGTCGTTTTGCTTGGAATTTCATATATAGAATTTTGATATAAGTTCACCAATACAGAATCTATAAGAAATATTATTTCATAAAAATAGACATCATGATGATAACCATCAAACAATCATAAACATAACCTAAGATACACTTTCGAATTCACTACCATCATCTAATTATATACACCTCTAGCACACACAAACATCATTAACTAGCACATAAATATAATAATCTAAGAAGGCATCATGATCGTGATCAAATTTAACAAAACACAAACATTGTAATCTAACACCATCACCAGACACATCCTCAAATTAATATAAATCTCATGTCAAATAATTGCTATCATGTACATACACATCTATCTGCAAGCACATTAAATGAACATATCTAGCATGACCTAACAATATACACATCAACACCAATATATAAATTAAGTACATAAACATGAAAAAAATGATATATATATATACAAAAAAGTCAAATAACTACATCAAATCGAATAAGTGTAATCAAATATTCGATAAAACAAACGAGTGCCAGCCTGATCTTTAGTAGAAGACGATAGATGATTAATTATTGCATGATCAATGTCTATCGAACTTAGTTGAGGTGGAGTAGGAGGTGGATGGTGTACAATAAAAGATGATGGATGGTCAACTACTATGCCCTCAATGCGATCTAGCGACCTCTGAGGTGGAGGAGGAGTTGGCTGGTCTGTTCTACCAGGATAAACATAAAGCACATCCTCTAGCTCTCGAATCTTATCATTAGGAAAATGAAAAGAAGGCATACTACCAGAAGGATCACCGACAACCTGACGATCATGATCCGATGGGGTGGTACTACCATAAGCATCATGATCATCACCCTCATCATCATGACATGATCATAACCATCGCCCTGATCATCATCATCACCACCCTAATATGATGTATCTTCCACTACATGATGTTGGCCTACATCCCTCATCATTGTTAGTACCCTACTAGCTTTGATGATATGCCGCATAAGAGACATCATATCACGTGGACAGTCCCTGTACAGACTCACGAACATAGAATCCACAGTGATATCTCGAGCCCTCGTAGGGAAGACTCCCACATCAAACAAAACTCTTGGCAAATCTATCGCAGTAGTCCGTTCGAACTTGCAAACCAACCCTATGACCTCGAATGCCCACATCCCCTTGAGGATGTGCCTCACCCTCTTGGGCCTCTCCCATCTCCTCACCTCCTTTGACATCTAGTGGGGAAGGAAGCATGTCCCCATTTAATGTGCCGATGTATACAAAATATATAGTACACACAAATAATTAGACAATTTCATTAGACAAATTAATAAAACAAGTTAAAGAACATGCTAGAATAAATTTTATTCTAATTCATTAAAACAAGAAACTGAAACTAGATTAATTTAAAGAAAACACTAATATTACCTCTATCATATAGAGGCTCAACCACTATGAAGAATATGTTGGTACACCCTCTCCAATCAATCTCCATATACATAAATGTTAATGCGACAAACACATGGTCATCCTCATTAGCCAGTAGCAGTAGTGCCTCGGGAGAAATCCTAGTCGGATACGCTGACATGCCCCTCTTGGGCATCATCTGACCCCACATGCACATCCTGACCTCAGTGATCATCCTAGGAGGGTGATGATCAAATTTAGGCCTCATCTCTGGAAACCTCCAAAATAATAAACAAAAAATCTTGGAAGCAAAAGGGAAGGTCTCCCTCGCATGTATCAATACACAACATCTATCTAAAGCCATGCAAAAATGCCTAAAAAAACATGGCAGATCATCTGATGCAATGTGGAACCTAAATCAAAGAATCAACATAATACAAAAGAGGGAAACTAATTCACTACCCATCATTACTAGAGTGTGTAATCATGGTGATTAATAATGAGAAGAACCTAACCTCCTTTGTAGCAAAAGAATAAATTTGTAGCTGTCCATCACGAACCTGAAAATATGACGGATGGACCGCATGAGGCCCGACATATCTCTGAGTGTATGCAAGTTGACTCTTAGTTGGAACCCCATGAGAGACATCATGGAACTGGGGAAAATCCTCCCCTCTCCTAGATAGGCCAATGATCAAGTAAATATCCTCCTCAGTGGGGCTATACCACGCCCTAGGACAAACACAAAAAGCTTGCCCATGGGCATTCTATTGACATATTAGATGCGTCAATAGGACAAGTTTTCATTAAGGGATATTGCCTTTTCATAGTACTTGATGAGGCCTACATTCCTCAAGAACACTTAAGTTGTTGCAATAATAGGGCGAGGGTATAAATCCCTCCCCCTCTCTCTAGCCTACCATGTTTAGACCATATTGTATGGGTCTACTTGCTGCTCCTGTTCCTGCTGGTGCTCCCTTTGTTGATGTCTCTGGTACATGATTGACATATAAAATACATTAGTCTCATACATAAAATACATTTTTTAAAATTAAATTAAACAGGTATTTATAAACATGGAAACATAACTTTCAATTAAAAAGAAAATCACTAGTGCGCTCAAAACACCGTCATGCACCGGTGCCAGTGTGCTTTCAACCATAACCGCACCGATATCGGTGCACACATAAGTATGACACACTGTTGTGTTGAAGAATCTAGGGAAAATTAGGTGTAGTGTGATTCTTCATTACTTGATAACGATTTATGGAGGCTTTTTAACTTTTTTTGTTAACTTAATCTTCTTCTTCTTATTATTAATACATGCGTGTGTGCTTCATCAAACTGCTATCAAAACATAAGAACAAGAACACAAGATGTTGGCTCTTTGCCAGGGCCAAAACCTCTCTTCTCTTGAGAGGAAAAACCTTTCGTGAATTTCTCTTATTGAAGCTTATATTGATAAATTCCAAACCCTAAGCCCTTGACAAGAATATTCTCCAAGCACAAGTCAAGTTCTTCCTTTTTCCGACACTTTGTTCCTCGACACTTTGTCCTTCTTTCGGCACTTCGTTCTTTCACCAACTGGTGAGTCCTTGTTATGCTAGCTCTAGAAGAGATACATATATTTGATACTTAGTGAAGTATTTCATCTATAAGGATACCTTACTTCTTTTGTCCAACCGAGCTCCTTCTTGATGTGTAGTTGCAGACTTGTTATGACTGTAGTGCGCCATTAGTTTCTCGCACGTGTGGGAGTATTCCTTCCAGATTCTTATGATAGAGTCTTCCTTTTTTCCTCGCTTGAGTCAGCCTCTTCTTTGCTTGAGAGAGAGGCCTTATAGGCCTACTTTTATAGCCCAAACAATGAGAGATATGTGACTATGACAGTTCTGTTGTAATGGCCACAGATAACCCTCCTTTTCTCACACGTGTGACTATAATAAGTCCTAGAACAGACCTCTAAGGCTTGTCGTTTCTTCCTTCTTCCTTATTGTCCTTGGAGACCCTTTTCTCATCCTTTTATTACCCTTTTCTTTCCTCCTTACTTCATTGATTTCATATCTCCTTGATTGTGTTGTATTGGAGTGGACAACCTCTATTTATAGAGGACTATCCCTCCTTTTAGGATGACTTATAGGTCGACTTGCTGAGTAGACTTTAGATGGTTTCTATGCTTAAAGGAGATTATTTGATGGTTCCTTTTCATAGGAGGAGACATGAATTTTCTTTGGAGGTATTCTCTTGACTTTAATACATATTCATACATGGTGTAGCATGCCCTTAAGGCCTTCAACATTTCCTTTCAACTATTTGAATCACCTATAGCACTTAACATGTGTTAGACCTATTGCAATGAGCAAGAAACTCATTGACATATATTATAAAAATAATATTTCTTTTCTTGACTAAATACAAATATCAAAAGTACATTTATGAAGAATGAACCTAGTTACATTTCCTTCAACACGCTATTGGTTCACAATTTTAACTTTTGATAGTAGTGTAGAACAATAGTATGCCGGTATGCATGGATAACCTTTTTGCACTAGTATGGAACGTTTAGGTTATCGAAGGCACCAAGTTATGGCTATATGTTTAAATATTAATTTTGCGGTGCATTTGGTAAATATAAATGCACCGGGCATGACACACCAAAGTACAATCTCTCGCATCATTCCCTGTGCGTTTTCATTTACAAAATGCACCGCAACAACAATGGTGCGTTATGTTCACACACTGAATTGTTAACCTAGGTTTTCATTGATGTCAATATGGCATTGTTAATTCTTGTGAGCTATGATGCTGCCCTATATCCCATTTGATTATAGTGCCCTAGATGTCCTTGAACTAACCATGAAGATGCCATAACCTCATGCATATTATGATATCCTTGCTCTTGATGATAAAGCCCCAAAACCATGATGATGGCCTTGCTCATGATGAAAATCCCTTCTTGATTGATAAGGATGCCTAATCCTAGTGACAAAGTATGGAGCCCTAATCATTATATACAAGCCCTTTCCCTAACTAGCTCTATTGAAGAAAAATAACAACACATTACATTTGATGACACTACACGATGACATGAATGCTACATTATTACATGTTGACACTATAATGAATCACTTGGTGACATATGATGACACAGAGGACTTCATGATGACCTGAAAATAATGTAAAGACATAGTTGGAGTCATAACAATGAAGAAGCCATTAATGACCTCATGTTGTCCCAAACATTTTATGCACAAAAATTCAAGGGCAGTCACAAAGAAAAATAATTTTTGACACCTTGGAGGCATATTTCCACAATGAGTCCTATACCATCTTAAAGAGGATTTTTTTCCTCTTTCTAATGAGCTATTACTTGCCCTGAAACTCTCGGTGGTTGATGAGATATTGAATTTTTAAGGTAACAATATATATATTTGTAGGCTAGCCAACCTGTACTTTGTCACTTATGTCGGCCTCCCTCCAGAAAGACATGTCCCTTCATTTCAAACTCAAATAAATACAAATACAAGTCATAATTCATTATTCTAGCACAAAATTTCGGTGAAGATTTCAGAGAGAAGGCTATAAGAAGATAGAGGCAGAAAGGAAGTCGAGGAGATCAAAGAAGAATTATGTTGGGGCATCTTGAGTGATTGAAATATCTTTAAAGAGATTGGACTTAGGGATAGAAGAACAAACCTTGTGAAAAACCACCCGAAGGAGGAAGGTAGCCACCTGTGGATCTGAGAAAGGCTTATGCAAAGATTTTCACACTTTCTTCCCTTTGAAAGACCTGCTACAAACCTCTAATTTCGAGTTGTTACAAACCTGAAATGCTGAAATTTTGGCCTACTACAGACTTCAGATATTACAGACGTCAGGTCTCAACATTGTTACAGATTTTGGACCAATTACAGACTTGTCACAAATCTTCTGCCTATGAAGATGAAAACGATTTTTTGTTTGAGAAAAAAATAATTGTGAGTAGACTCTTTGCCACACAGACCTGTGACATTCAAATTATAGATCTGTAGTGGTTGTAGCATCCAAATAGGCACTGAGTTGTGGGATATCATTGACATAAATCTTGAAGGAGAATTGATGACTTAAGAAGTTTGGAACATAATTTTTGAGCAATCCTATAGTAGCATCTTGAGCAACATACTAAGCCTAGTTTGGAGAAGTTGTTTTGAGACAACCTTTTGAGCATTATATAGACATCTTGGAGATTCCTCTTGAGTATTTATGGAACACACTTGATAATCTTTGAAGCAAACTTGAAGTGTACAGATCTTGTTGTTGGAGAAAAACCTGGAAGACTATTTTGGAGCCTTGGAACCTTGTAGATCTTGGAGAGTACATTGAAGTAGACATTGAAATGTGTTTAGATCAGATTTTGAAGATTCCTTGGAGCAACCCTTGAAGTCTTGTAAAGTAGAATCTGAGGACCTTCTTAAAGAATCTTATTGAAGTTTTTTTTGAGAACTATAGAAGACCTTAGAGAAACTGACTTGGATGCATTGTTGAAGGGCCCCATGGAATAAACTTGAAGATCCTTGTTTTGGGTACCATGAAGAACAATGAAGACACCTTCATGTAATGAACAAGGTTGTCATTGATGACGAGACATGGAGACTAAAGTGAAGGGATAGCTGAAGATTGACAGGGCTCGTTGAACAAGACATTGGGAGCCGTGAGTTACAACCAAACATATGTTGACGAAGTATTGCAGTGGGTTGGAGCCCAAGAGGTTGGAGCCTTGAAAAGACAAGGTTGGTGCCTTAGAAGATTGGGTTGGAGCCCTAGAGGATTGGTGTCCTCAAGGAGCCAGGTCGAATCCTGTACCAGACAAGGGTTGGTTCCCTAGGGGTTGGACCCTATAAATGCAAGGTTGGTGCCTTAAGAAGATAGGGTTGGTGCTCTAGAGGGTGCAGCCTCACAAAAGTCCAAGTTGGTGCTTGGCAAACAGGTTGGAGCCTAGGAGATTGAAGATCGATGTCTTCATCTGGGGTTGGAGCCTTATATACATTGTACTTGATTCATTGTAAAGATTATATTAATAAAATAATTTATTCCTATTGTTCATTTTGTGTTCTAAATATAAGTGATCTAACTGGTAAAAGTAACAATTGAAAATAAACATGGATTCACCACCCCTCTCAGTATTTTCAACAATTGGTATCAAAGCCAGTACCTTCACTCAAATCCTAGCAGCTTGAAGGTTGATTATTAGAACACAAATGACGAATCCAAGGAAGAAAATCTCCAATCCTCCTAAATATGTGTATCCCTCAACCACCAAATTGAAATCAATAAATTTGTGAAGGCTCCATTGTTCAATGGAAAATTTGATATATGGGAGGCAAGAAAGAGGAATTTATTAAAGACTCAAGGTATTGTAGTCTAGAAATCGGTGATTGTTGATAGCATGATGGATGGAGAATTCAAGGAACATAATACAATAACAATGAAGTAAATATTGAATGGGCTACCTGATTCTATGAAGGCCAATTTTGAAAAATGTTCATTAGTAAAAGGCATATGGGATAAACTTCATGATCTTCACTCAAAACGAGCATTGAAAATGATATCTAGTAAAGAAATGATGGAAAACAAGAAGGAAATCCATATCCCATCAAGGAAGGTGAAGATAAGAGTGATAAAGTCAAGGATAAAGAAGACCTAGAAGATGAAGAGAATGAAAAATATTTTGAGAAATATCTCCTCACTAAACTTATTGCTACCCTGGAAGAGATTACCAATTTTAAAAAGGAAAATGAGGAACTTAAGAGGAAAGCACTAGCTGGTGACTGAGACCAAACAAGGAAGGAAGTTGACCTTGTCAAGCTTCAAGTACAATAAAGGTATGAAGGGTTCACCAAAATTAAGGAGGAATTTCATCAAAACAAAAGAAATCATCATGAAGAAGTCATATCCATGACAAATCAATTGGATAAGGCAAAGAAATGGGAAGATACCTTGTCAAGCCACCTTGAACAAAGGCACAAAAGCTTGAACAAACTTGAAGTAGAGATTGGTCAATACAAGGAAGATGTCTCCTCTCTTAAATATCAACTACAAGAAGAAATAAAGCTAGTACAAGGATTTGAGAAGAAAATGGAAGCATTGGCTATCATAAAAGGACATGTTGATGAAGCAAAAAAGGAGAGAAACACCATGATATGTCAACTAAAAGCAAAGGATGAAGAAATCTTCAAACTAAATTTTGACATCAACCTTATCAAGGCCGAAAGATGTAAATCTACAAGGATCAAGGAAGAAATGGAGAGCAGTCTAGAAAAAGAAAATGAAGAAATATTCAAAATGAAGTGAGATATCATCTCCCTTAAAATAGAAGAAAATAAAGCAATACATATCAAGGAAGAGCTTGAGAAACAACTTGCTAAGAAGAATAATGATTGTGAAAGATTGGAAGAAGAGATTGTCTCCCTTAGGAAACAGGTTGAATGGATGGACAAAATCTTGAAGAGCTCTCAAGCCTTGGATGCCATGCTCAGCCATCAAAGATCTCCATTTGATAAATTAGATCTTGGCTATGAAGGTGAATCCTCAAGCAATACTGATATTGCTTCAAACAATAAGGATGTGAGAAATACAGAAAGAAATGTTGATGCTCCCAGTTCTAGCAAAAGCAAGGAGACGAGTCAAGACAACTATGGAAGAAATCCTACTCCAAGAAGAAATGTAGATGGTGTCAAGGATGCAAGAAGTAATGGTTATCATCAAAGGATCTCAAGGCATAAAGATTTCAGAAGTACCTCAAGGACATCTTCATCTCCCAAGTACCAAAGTTTATTTATTGGTTATTTTTATGCTTGTACAAACTTTGGAAATATGGCAAAATATTGTAGGGCATATCACGAAGATAAATACTATGGTCCCCGTCAATCTCCAAGAAGCAATTTTGCAAGAAATCATGAATTCTTATTCATGAACAACATAGAATGCTTCAAGTGTCATAACATTGGTCATATGGCACGTGATTGTAACTTGACTAGGGTTGCTACACAAGCTAGAACCATGAAAAAGAAGAAATTTACACAAGTATGTAAAAGGAAGCAAATACAATTCAAAAATCTCCTGAACTCTCTAGCCAACAACACATGTTGTTGACCCGATCTTCGACAATCTAAGCATTTGATGGGGAGATTTTGCCAAAAGGAAGATCATGCATATAGTTAGGGGGATCTTATGATGGTTAGGCATTCTTGCAGAAGCTATTCATGGATGGATCCTATGAAAACCTTGATGAGTCATATTTGGACATTCATAGATCTTCTCTCAGGAACACTCCATTGAAGAACATGATCTCTTATCTATCCAATGAACTATTGTTGAATACTTCTTCCACTTGTTTACAAGACAACAAGTTTTCATGAGCTAGAAAATTTTATGTAGGCACAGAGAGTTGGTTCATTACATGAATGAATGTAAGCACATCTATCATGGACCTCATTTCTAGAAAGAAGAGCACCATGACAGGGGGAGTAACATACCTATGAAGAAGTACTGGTCGTGAAGAAAAGGAGTAGCTTGATAGGGGGAGTTCTTGGGCACCCCGTTTGCTATTGATGTTAAAGGGAGAGAGAAAGTTGGAAGGGAAAGAATATTGTCATCAATGAAAAGGGGGAGATTGTTAATCTAGGTTGTCATTGATGTCAATATGGCATTGTTTGTGATGGAAAATTATTGTGAGGTGTGAAGTTGCCCTAGATCCCCTTTGATTATAGTGCCCTATATGTCCTTGAACTAACCATGAAGATGCCATAACCTCATGCATATTATGATATCCTTTCTCTTGACGATAAAGCCCTAAAACCATGATGATGGCCTTGCTCATGATGACAATCCCTTCTTGATTGATAAGGATGCCTAATCCTAATGACAAAGCATGGAGCCCTAATCCTTTTATACAAGCCCTTGCCCTAACTAGCTCTATTGAAGAACAATAACAACACATTACATTTCATGACACTACATGATGACATGAATGTTACACTATTACATGCTGAGACTATAATGAATCAATTGGTGACATATGATGACATGGAGGACTTCATGATGACTTGAAAATAATATAAAGACATAGTTGGAGTCATAACAATGAAGAATCCATTAATGACCTCAAGCTATCCCAAACATTTTATGCACAAAAATTCAGGGGCAGTCACAAAGAAAAATAAATTTTGACAACTTGGAGGAATATTTCCACAATGATTCCTATACCATCTTAAATAAGATTTTTTCCTCTTTCTAATGAGATATTACTTGCTACCAAACTCCTGATGGTTGATGAGATATTGAATTTTTAGGGTAAAAAATATATATTTGCAAGCTAGCTAACTTGCACTTTGTCACTCTTGTCGGCCTCCCTCTAGAAAGACGTGTCCTTTCAGTTCAAACTCAAATCAGTATAAATAAAAGTCAGAATTCATTATTCTAGCACATAATTTCGGTGAATATTTCAAAGAGAAGCCATATAAGAAGACAAAGGTAGAAATGAAGCTGAGGAGATCAAAGAAGAATTTTATTGGGGAAATTTCAGTGATTGAAATATCTTTAAAGAGCTTGGACTTAAGGACAGAAGAACAGACCTTGTGAATGGTCACCTGAAGGAGGACGGTAGCTACCTATGGATCTGAGAAAGGCTTATGCATATATTTTCACACTTTCTTCCCTTTGAAAGACCTACTACAAACCTATGATTTTGGGTTGTTACAAACCTACAACACTGAAATTTTGGCCTTCTACAGACTTAGATTTTATAGACGTTAGATCTCAACCTTGCTACAAAATTTGGACCAATTACAGACTTGTCACGAATCTTATACCTATGAAGTTGAAAATGATTTTATGTTTGAGGGAAAAAGAACTATGAGCAGACTCTCTATCACATAGACATGTGACACTCAAATTACAGACCTGTAGTGGTTGTAGCATCTAAATAGGCATTGAGTTGTGGCACATCATTGACATCAAGCTTGAAGGAGCATTGATGACTTAAGAAGCTTGGAACATCATTTCTAAGCAGTCCTATAGCAACATCTTGAAGCAACATACTAGGCATAGTTTGGAGAAGTTGTTTTGAGCATTCTATAGACATATTGGAGATGCCTCTTGAGTATTTCTGGAGCACACTTGATAATCTTTGAATCAAACTTGAAGTGTAGAGATCTTGTTGTTGGAGAAAAACCTTGAAGACTATTTTGGAGCCTTGGAACCTTGTAGATCTTGGAGAGTACATTGAAGCAGGCATTGAAATATATTTAGAGCAGATTTTGAAGATTCCTTGGAGCAACTCCTGAAGTATCGTAAAGAAGAATCTGAGGACCTTCTTAAAGCATCTTATTGAAGTTTTTTGTGATACCTATTAAAGACCTTAGAGAAGATGACTTCGATGCATTGTTGAAGGCCCTCATGGAATAAGATTGAAGATCCTCGTTTTGGGTGCCATGAAGAACAACAGAGACACCATCATGTGAAGAACAAGGTTGTCATTGATGACGAGACATGGAGACTAAAGTGAAGGGATAACTGAAGATTGACAGGGCTTGTTGAAGAAGAAATTGGGAGTTGTGAGTTACTACCAAACATATCTTGACAAAGTATCACAGCGTTGGAGCCTTAGAGGATTGGTGTCTTCAAGAAACCCAATCAGAGCCTGTACCAGAGAAGGTTGGTGCCCTAGGGGTTGGAGGCTCTAAATGCAAGGTTGGTGCCTTAAGAAGATAGGGTTGGTGCCCTAGGGGTCAGAGCCTCACAAAAGTCCAAGTTGGTGCTTGGCAACAGGTTGGAGCCTAGGAAATTGAAGATCGGTGTCTTCATCTAGGGTTGGAGCCCTATATACATTGTACTTGATTCATTGTAAAGATTGTATTAATAAAAGCATTTATTCCTATAGTTCATTTTGTGTTCTAAATACAAGTGATCTAACTAGTAAAAGTAACAATTGAAAATAAATATTGATTCACCCTCCCTCTCAGTATTTTCAACATGAATTGCGGTGCACCCTATAAATTTACAGGGAGAACCACTATTGGTGCAAGTTAAACGTATCGAACGCATCGCACAATGAATTTTTTTTGAAAAACAATGGAAAATTTAGCCTATTTTACAATTCTAATATGCTAAAAAATTAAATTACAAAGAAGCATAGACATTACCCAGAGATTTGGTCATTAGGAAGCCATTGTGGTAACGTAATGGAGAAAAACAAATTTTAGGACGGTTTGAAAAAATTGAAAACTCAAATAGTGAGCACGATACAGAAGGATGGTGAGCAAGATAAACACCAGCATCAAGGAAATTTCATGTGGAAAGAGTGGAAATAGTGCTTCAAAGCTCTCTTGCATTGTAGATTATAAAAATGAAAATTATGGTCAAGAGGGTTTTTTCTTTATTATTTAACCCTCCTTTGGTGCATTTCTCCAAACACACTGGTGCGCGATATATCCAAAAGCACCACATTTTTTTAATTAAAAAATAGTGCTATGATTTTATCAAGACACCCCAAGGCATTTCTATACAAGCATTGTACTGGTGTTGTGTTTTTACTATAGCACCACTATTTTTTTAGAAATTTAAATTTTGCCTAGTAGTGCTCTTTAGAAAATTCCCCGGGGCGTTTTGTTAAGCTCACTGCATGAGGGATTTGTTGGAAAATAACACCACATTTCTTTGAAATTTAAACCTATAGAAGTGCTCCTTATTGGTATGCACCATGATGTTTTACTATGTGAATGGAACCAGTGCTATAAAATATTCAAGTGCGATGCGTTATGTTATTTAGGACACTCTGTTTTTTATTTTTATTTTATAAAAATAAATTTTTGATGGTGCACCATGTTTTATGAAACATCAATGCTTGTATGGATAGTGGTGAGCACCAGTATTGCAGCAAGAATGCTGCAACTCCTGGGCTTCGAACTTTACTTTTATCAACCCGGTAGTTCGTAACAAACTTGGAAGCGTCGGTGCTATATGCACAAGTACTAGTTCCCACTACAGGTTGTCACTTGGTCAGCCGGTGCGAGATTGCTAGGAGCTCAAGCCAACTTCTATAGATTTTAGAAGAAACTCTATGTATGATGAAAGGAAAGAAATATTACTCTACAAATGCTATTCTAATTGCAAAAAGGAGAAAGACTGGAATGTAAAGCAAAACCTAGTAAACCCTAATTAACAAGCTAATTCTACTTTTGCCAAAATCACTATGAAAACCATGAAATAAATGCCATTACCTACTCAAGGAAGTAGACAACATCTAACCATGCTATTTCTAGAAGTAAATGAGCAAAAAACATATTTTTGGATTTTTATGTATTTTTATGTGAATTTAACATGCATCTAATTTATTGTGTGTGAGTGTGGCAGCGAATAGGTGGCGTTAGAGGGTGGTTTTGGAGCTTAGGAGGATGTGGGATGGTGTGGATGGGTCCTAGGAGGTCTTAGGTGGTCTTCTTGAGGCTTTTCCCATACTCGACCTTCAAAAGAAAGCCTACAGGAAAAACTACAAGAGGGCACAGAAAAACTACAGGAGGAAAACAGGGAAATTACAGGAGGTCTACAGGAGGAGGCCGAGAGCAATTTTTGCTGTTTTGAGGGTGTGAGAGTGGGTGGAAATGGTGGATGAAGGTTGGAATGAGGTGTTAGGATGCCTAAGGTCTACCATGAATCACCAGGAGAGAGAAAGATGATTGGATTTTCTCAAGGAGAGAGGAAGAAGTTATATGAAAAATGAAGGACACTAGGGCAGAATTAAGGTGAGGTTTGGGAGACCTATAGGGAATGGATCAGATGGAGGGTGTGATTATTGGTAAGTTGGCATACTTATAGAACATATATGCTGCATAGAAACTGAAAGTCAACCAAGAGAATCAAGCAACCAATGGAATGAGTGCATACTAGGAAAAACATATTTTTGCATTAAAATGGCCTAAACTATGGTGTATAGAAGGAAATGCTAGGAAATGTTGTAAGAAAGGAAAGCATGAAAAGGGAATATTGAAAATTAGGAAGTGAACATGATAAATAATATCTAAAGCAAAGCAAAACTGGACTATCAACCTACTAGAGAGCTGCAAACACTAGAAGTCCTAGGAATGAGGAAAATCTATTTTTTTTTGGGGCAACAAGAGAGTCTTTGCCTCAAATCATGGTCCTAGAGGGAGGAAGAGAGCCCAAGGCACTTTTGCTAGCTTTTTGAATCTTCTATGATCATTGCTTAACTTTCTACAGAAAGCACAAATGGAAGCAAACTACTAAATCATCAAAAGCAACCTATTCTTAACCGTAAGAGAGATATATCTAACAACAAACTAATCTACAAACTGAAGTAAAGCATACAAATACAATTGAAGAGAAGCTTGGCTGCTTGGATTGGGCCCTAACCCAAGAGCTTCAACCCTCTAAGGTAACTCAGTGCTAGCTCAAAAAGGATTCCATCTTCATTATAAAAAAAATAACAAGATTACATAAAACTGTTAAACAATAGTAAGCTCGAAATTTGAGCAGAGTTTTCCTAAGAAAAAAGGGGACCGTAGTGAGGCCCTAGGCCTCTATACTTATACATTTGAAGCTACCAAAAAATTCCTTAAAATTATGGAGGCTTGGCTTCCAAAACTTGAGATAACTCACAATCATCTTCCACTTGCTTGGCTGCCTTCTAGTGCATGATTCGACTGCTTGTACTCCGAGCTGAATGAATGGGAATTCAAAGTGAGTAGCAATAAATGAGGGGGATTCCCTCCTATAAGTCCTCTCCTCTGTCTACTTTGAGTTATTGCTGCATTTTGACCACTAGATCCTTGACTTTGACCTCGAAATCCATCAATAATCTGCATTAAATACATGTTAGACCACATGGCATAATAACTAACTCAACTCACCCCATAAGCATAAATATAACCAGAAAATCATACAATTAGCTAAGAGAATGGTTGATTTGACTAGGTTAGTGTTGGGTTGTGCTATATTATTTCCACGTAGTTAACAGGGGGTTTGAAGGGCACCCGTAACCCAACATTATGGGCTCCGGCACAACGCCCTAGAAAATTTTGTTTTTGGACCTAATTTTAGGTTGGGCAGACCCACCTATGGTTTTGTGCATGATTTTCACACATGTTTTTTGGATGCGATGGTTTTTGGTCCATGGTATTGGTCGCGATGGTTTTCGGTCCATGGTATTGGATGCTTCGGCATGTATAAATATGTATTGTAACATTGAAAGGAACATAATGAAAATCAAGCTGGTAGTCCCAATTTTTGGGATCTAGGGGAAAATCTCTGTGTATATGTGTTTTATGTGTTATGATCTCGCATTGTTTATTTTATGTGTTTTAGAATTCATATGCAAGTAATTTCTATACGGGGTTAAAACCTACATTTGGTATCGGACCTGTTTTGGCTTCAAGGGGATGCCTTTGTTGCTGAGGGGTTTCGCTCGGGCCTATGGTAGACCCTGTTCAGTGGGAGATCTGCGAGATTGATTCTAGTGGTGAAAGAAGATGGAAAGCAGTGGAAAGATAGAGATCGAGAAATTTAATGGTCAGAGTTTTGAGTTGTGGAAACTCAAGATGGAGGATTTGTTGGTGGATAAAGACCAGGGGATCATGGTAGATATGGGTACTAAACCAATGTGAGTATCTGATGAAGAATGGAAGAAGTTGGATTGGAAGGCAAAGAGCACAATATGATTGTGTGTCTTAGATTCAGTATTGCTGAATGTATCAGGGGAAGCTACGACGAAGGCTTTGTGGGATAAGTTAGGGACTTTGTACCAATCTAAGTCTCTAGTGAATAAACTGTTCATGCGGAAAAAGCTGTATAACTTGAAGATGAAAGATGGAGACTCGGTGACAGAGCATCTGAATGCATTTAATACTGTGGTAAGTCAGTTAGCATCTGTTGATATTAAAATTTCAGATGAAGATAAGTGCATCAACTTGTTGTGTTCTCTACCAGATTCGTGGGATAGTTTGGTTATTGCAATAGGTAGCAATGCAACTGCCTTGAATTTTGATGAAATAGTCTCATCCTTATTGACGGAGGAGATGAGACAGAAAAATATGGAGAGCCAAAATGGTGATGCCTTGTCTGTATGAGGGCGTACCCAGAACAGAAACAAAAATAAGTCATCGAGTGGGAGATCTAAATCTAAAGGGAGATCTAAATCTCCAGGAAAGCCTATAAAGGTGGTGTGCTGGAAATGTGGAAAGGAAGGGAACTACAAAAGGGACTATAAATCTAAAGCTCCTAACAAAGGAAAGGGATCTGATGATGCTCCTTCTGCAGAGGCAAAAACCACCTCAGATGAAAGTGGGGTTGTGTACTTGGCTTCTTCAAGTACACATGTAGATCATGAGGCATGGTTGATTGACTCAAGTGCATCCTTTCACTTCACTCCCCATAGAGA
>APFE030928767.1:20105-39448 GCA_000404065.3 Pinus taeda | reverse complement strand
GATACCGGGATAACTTTACAAAATTTGAAGGCAATTGAATGAACTTGAAGTAGCCCTCTTCATGTGGAGACTGTTTGAGCAAATATGGAGCATTGCAGCAAGCAAAGTACGACATATTTGGCCTGTGAAATGCCAATCATGAAAAATGAATACCTACTCCAGCAGGAGCTAACAGTTGGAGTACTTAATACAACAAGTCAGTGCACGATCCTTCAGGGAACTAACCAATTTCACTTTCTTTATATGGTCATCTGTAACAACTTGAGCTTCCCATACAACCCTTACAATGAAAAAAAATTGGTCTAGATCCTCATTTCCTAAAACTTTGAACATAGGTAGGTTCATTGTGTTTTCCATACTGAATCGCAGTGGTGGTGGAGTTGGTACAGGTGAAGTTGGAGGTGATGGTGGTAAAGATGGAGGTGGTGTGGGCGGAGGTGGTATTCATGGAAATCCCTATCTTACCAACTGAATAGCACTTCGTGGAGAGACCCTCGTGATCCCTTCTCCATCCCTTCGTGGAGGTGAAATCAAGGGGCTATGCTCTGGACCCTTATTTCCTTTGCTTCTATAAATTCTTCTGCTTCACGTAGACCTAAACATGAAGGTAACTACATAACCTTTTTTTTGCACAACAACATTTTAATCCAAGTATTCAAAAATTTTAGGTACTTACCTAGCGGTCTTTTGAGAAAGTGTCGCTCTGCCTCGCTATAGCTGACTGAGGTGTCAACCGCAAACTCAGTAACAAATCCACCTATAATGCGATCGAGCCAATGATTGACGACATGTGTGATCTTATCCTCCGATGCTTCCAACCTTCGCACCAGCTTTGGGCTCCACATAATAGGACATCAAGCTTCCACCTTCCTTGGCTATTTGCTAGCTTCACAATCCACTCGTATAGATCAGTAGGGAAAGTTGCGAAAAGGATTTTGTGGATCTCCATATACAGGTAGCTGTCTAGCCATTGTTCTTTTGAGAGTCATGGGTTTTTGTTCTCCTGCACCGTAAACTCGTGAATTCTTCTATCCAATCAACTTTCAATTTATTTCTTAGTTGGATTCCAATGATATGACATCACACATCTCTTATGAAAATTCCGGTCCCGACAACGGAATCATTTGTTGGCTTATGGGGGCCTAACCAAGGTTCAGCATTAGGTAGCCAAACAAATACCTACACTACTAGCCCTTTCGACATCAACTCGTGGAGCGCAGACTGAAGTCTCACTCGAAGTAGTATGGGGGGATGCTAGAACCAAGTTTCCGCATCCTTCAGATGGTTGTGATGTCGGTTTATTCCAACTAAACCTGCCTTCGCGTAGGTTTCTTATCCCTCTATTCTACCCTTCAATACCCTCGCGAACTATTACAATTGGCTTCCACGCAGCCCTAACCAGGAGTTGATATGCTTTCGCACTGCTAGGGCAGCGAACTGTGATATTTCTCAAACTATGCTAAATATCTTACTTATCTTATTAACATACCTTCATTAGCCTCGTGTAAATAGTTGTTCTTACTTGTGTTCACTTAACCAATATAGTTATACACATTCACACATCATATAAGCATTAGAATTGAAATTCAAACCCAATAAAATAGATGCATAAATGGAAAATAAAGATGCAAAAATTATAGAATACTTCTCTTTATTGATAATTCCAAACTATTACAGACTCGACTTGCCCTGCGCACTTAACTGCAGGGGTCCGTGCACTCAGCTGCAGACTACTAGGCCACTACGCACTCAGCTACAGAGCCTCTACCTACACTATGACCCAAAGCTTAGACTTACACTTTAGAGCTATCTCGCATACATCTTCATTACTTCGACATTGTCTGTCATTGATTGATTTTTATCTACTCAGAGCTTAGCTCTATTTATACAATCCCATGGTCCGCGGACCATGGGTAGATCTTCTACAGTCGACATTATATTATCAAAATAAGGGGAAACAACCCTATGACTCTTTAACAACTACGCGCTCCGCGCCCACAAAATGCAGAGTCTTTACATTGGAATTACAATATTGGACCAAAATCTGGGCTTTAAGCCCCAAAACAGCCCTTGGGGGATCCTGCGCCCAACAATGGTCATATTTAGATAGTGACAGTTGCAAGGGAGTGACTCAAGACTCCATAACCTACATTGGAACATTAGTATTTTTGGTAAGAAACTTGTTCAATCCTTTGTCTACTATTTGGATTTTTTTGGTTCATTTGGTTTGATTGTAAATTGAGGGAATTTCTTATGTAACCTTGCTAGTGGGTGGGGTTATGGTCCTTTACTTCAGTTAGGAATGTGAATTATTGATAAGATTGATAGCTTTTCCCACTTCCAACTAATGGAAGGTGTGGATGTCTTTTTTACCTTCCCCTGAACAATGGAGGGCTTGGTGTAACACCCTCCTCCCACACTAACCCACACTTACTAATCCACCAGGGTAAATATGTGATGAAGAGTTACTATGATATGACTCAATCTCCTAGGTATAATTAAGGAAGTGGAATTGATGAACTGAAACCAAAATGACTTCCCTTATGTGCTACAAGACCCCAAGGGATAAACCACCCTTTTAGGTGCCCAAACCTTGTGCTAAGCCTCTTTTTCACTGATCTGGACTCCCAAATTTTGGCATAACACTTCCTAAATTCGACTATAACCTTCCAGTTGCATGCATGAGCATGCAAGGGAGCAACTATAATATTTTTAACCCGGTTTTGTGCCAGCGACTGTCAAGCGATAAAAATGTGTCTTTTAACTCCTAATTATCTTCACATTAATTGTCAACCCAGGGACGACTTTTTATTTCAAGAGTGTACTCAGTCTGAGGCAGCTACTTACTCAAGAGTAATGTTTTGCAGTACAGTGCTTAAGATCCAAAAGTAAATGAAAGCTGGAAATAAAATCTACTTACAATTAAAAGAAACTTATCACTCTGAAACTTAAATCATTCACTCAAAAAACTACAACAATTTATCAGTCGAGGGTACAGTAACAGTAACTCTTCCCTCTATAAACTGATGCAATTAAAAATTCACTTAAAAGAAGGATCATCAATCTGGGAACTAAACAGCAAATGCCAATGCCCACTACAGTTTCAGATTGTTCTGCACACCAAAGCAATCAATAACGCAAATAACAGGAAATGGAACAACAATTCAGAAATGGAACATCATCTAATTCTATAGATAGGATTGAATAAAAAACTCTATCCTACGTAAATGAATGCAGCAATAATTATAATCATCAAGAATTAAGTAACAACCTTTGAATTGAATAGCAAACAGAAATGGAACAACAGATTATCAAAGATAAAGTATAGAACAGTGGATTAAATCTGAATGTACAGCAACCCAAGTCAAGCACACAACACACTTATCATTAAAAGGGACAATAATCTGAGCTTCGATACAATATGCATGAATCACGACCATGAAATAACAACAATTATAATGGAATAGCAATTGTTTCAGAATAGTAATGATAATAGAACGACACTTCCGAATAAACAGCAATCACGATTTAAGAATAAGTCATACGGTAGTACTAATTCAAGAATATACAACACGGTTAACTTGTAATCTGTAAGAAACAACGATGCTATATGATTTTCCAAAATAAACAATAATGTGATGCAGGGTTAGAATGGTAACATAGCATTCCTGTTGTAAGTAACAATAATATTCAATCAAGTATAACAGAGCCGATATGTGAAACAGTAAAGCGCTTCAGATTACTGAGCAGAGTAAAAGAAAGAAATCAAACCACACATGAATCGTAAAGATATAAGACAACAGCAGTGTAATCCACCAGAGACTGGGCCCTTAGCCACCAGCGGATGCTGTTGGGCTACTTTAGATGAGAAGAACGAACAACAACTCCCAAATCATATATTAATAATCAAATTGTGAAATCATTACAACAACATAAGCTTGAGAATTACAATGGTAATGCAGCAATCTCCTTTTCCTCCTATTCTTCCTATCATGAATAGTTCATCATCATTCTTGAATTTCCAATTCTGAATCCTCAATTCTCCATCATTTTTCCATCCCCATGTCTGATCTCAGTTTTCATTTAAATATAGAGAGATCAGAGAGAAGTTACAACAGAGATAATTACAACATGATTTCTATTACAAAATTGGATTGTTTCCAACCAATTGATCAACAAGAAAATATATTTCCATTCATCTTTCAACAAGAGCAAGGCAAATTGGCTTTGCAGCTAAGATTTGGAAAACAGCCACATAGCAAATCTGAGAAAATCGTGATCAAAGAACCCTACATTTCTCTCAATACAAGTCGAATTTGGGCAAACCGTTCTTCATTAAAGTTAATTTGGTACATTCTAGACAAAACCCATGTTCCAGATTTTCCAGATTCTTCCTCATTTGCTCAATCTTAACCGCAAAACTGTCACTTCTTATTCCAACAAATTTCTGAGTTGACACTTTTAATGATCAAATCTTCAATCTGGAAATTATCTTGGAGGCTAAAAATGGTGAATAATGGTTACAACCAATTTATTAAAACTATCATTGATAAAATCATGCATAATCATCAGTTTATTAGAAATAAAGGAGAATAAATAATATTTTTACATAAGAGCATAAATCACTGTAAAATAGAATTATATGATAAATTATGATAAATGATGTGATGAAGAATGGTAGAAATGGGTGGAATAAGCGTTCAAAAGTGATAATAATAATGGCATATTAACGGCCCAACATACCCCCACACTCAATATGTTGCATGTCCTCATGCAACAAAAACCTGATGCAACCCAAAGACAAAATTCATGTGTTAATCAAGAAATAAAAAAAAATTGTTCATCCCAGCTCATGAAATGGATAGAACAAATGAATTCGTCATTAATTAATGAATATTCAATTTCAGCAATTTTGATGAAGGCATAACAATTTTTACATTGACGTTCAAGTTATGTATATATGAAGTTGCAACAAAATATGATATAAGTGACAACAACCTTCATTAACCATTGTCCCAAAAACTATAAACCAGATTTTGTTGAAATGTTGCGAGTAAATTTATAATATATGAATGCCTTTATGATCCAAAAATCAGATCTTTTTGATGCACAGATCATGAGATATGAACAAAATGGTTGTAGGTGAGAGTGCATGATTTCTGAAATTTTATGAACTAATTTAACTTGAAATTATCCGGGTTTGTATATTTTAATGATACGTTTGTGTTTTCCAAAAATCACAAGAATTGAGTTCGTAATTTTAAAAGTATTATGGAAATCAATTTCTGCACTGAAATTGTATGCCTTAATGAAGAAGAAAGTAGAAAACATCCATCATGTGTAGCAATTCCTCCCCCTCTTTGAAGAATTAGCATGCCCTCATGCGATGCTAGAAAACAAATGGAGGTGGTTGCTACCATCTGTTGAATTCTATGCTTGGTGTAAAACAACATGGAATAAGGGAGGTGTTGAGAATGAATACGAATAGCAATGGATGATAAAGAATATTAATGACATGGTTATAAGAAAGAAATGAATGAAGCGACACTCCCCCAAACTGAAAGATGATATGCCGTTGAAAAATGTGAAGTCGTAAAGATGTGGAATGACGGATGATAAATAATGCTCAAAATAGATTTTCATTAAATTCTCCTAAATTCGTAATAAATCAGAAATTATGTTATTTTACCTCAAGTTTTACCTCCAAAAGAAAAATGTGGAATGACATATATGTACTGGCAGTTATTGAAGCTAACGTAGGTAGAGTTGGTGCTGAAGGTGATGCAAAAGGTGGAATCCAGATAAGCACATCATGTCTGAAGAATTTTTCACATTGCAAGTTGCTCGAGGCTCTTCTATTAGTTGCAATAGTGTGGTCATGCTGCGAATAGAGTTCTTCCTATAATTTTTGTTTTCTTGTAAACAAATCACTATTTTGCATACAATGTGCTAGAATCCATAGTGTTAGTTTTGAATAGCAACAGATTAAGAGGCATGCAAAAATCTGAATCAGAAAAACTTTTGTACACATGCAAGACTAATATTTTGTCAAATCAACAAGTTATGGTAGAGTGCAGTGATCATATCACATGCGATCCCATAATGCATACATTCCCCCCCTCCAATTGGAAAAGGGATTCCATGACCATAAAGCGTATGAAAGGTGTTATGCTGACTGCAAGGCAAGGGAATGAACAATATAGCAGTAAATGAAGCAGAGTACACATATCAATGATAAGATGATGAGAGTTATGGTTATAATGAGAGCATAGTCTGTAAAGATAGTTATGAATAAGAGATAAGACGCTTTGGATTGATGATAAGTTATGAAAAAAGAGAAAAAATCAACAATATTCCAAAAAGATGCTTTACTGACGGTATTCTAACTGAAAAATGATTGATTGATCAGAAAATAATTTCTCATGCATAAAGGTTCAAAACAAAGAAAAAATTAAAGAAATAACTTCTCTGATAAAAAGAAAAAGTAAGAAAAGGGTATTATAGTAATAATTGATGATAAGATATAACATCAATACCATAAGCAGATCCTCTGCTACCAGCAGGCGTCCATAGCCTCGGCAAGGTTGTTTTTTAACCCATATGAGCCAAGATCCTCAATTTATAAATGAAGAGTTACAGTGTTGTTCTACAGAAGAGATTAGTGTGCTAGCGTGGTAACCATATAACCACACTACCATTCACTGGGATGTAGCAAAAGTGATCAGGTTGGCTCGTGATGAGACCTCTTGTTCCAAGGATAATTTGGCTATCTAATGGATCATAACCCTGGTGTGGTGACCATAATGGGAATGTCACTTTGCTACAACCTTATGAGCATGGTAGGCTGGCTCGTAATGAGACCCCCTATCCTCCATCTGCGAACAAAATTTTGCTGTTATGACACATTTTTATGATAAAAAGAGGGAGACTCAGTACTCCTTAAGAGCAGGGATGGTGGAAGAAGTTGAACATGTCAATAGAAAAAAATATACCCATAATCTCATTTATTACAGACAAAGAAGATTATAACCAGGCATGGTGGAACCAGCATGGTATTAAGGTGATCAATCAACATCATGTTCAATAGAAAACAATGCAGTAAAGTAGTATATAAATAATTGTGTCTCTATGAAAATAATCTATCATCAAGGAGTTGTCTTATTAAATATCATAACGTGAATGATATTAACTCGCTTCAAAAGAATCCATAATTCTTGTCCTCATAAAAGTAGTGTACTTCATGCCATGAAAGGGAATCAGTAAAATGTGGTTGAGATGAACTAGGAATAATCTCACAAGAGGAAGGAAGGGTTGCTCTCAAAAATGTTCCCAAAGTGTTGCTTTTTTTAAAGAATAGCAAAAACACTCAAAAAAATGTTGTTCCTTGTAGGGAATAACAAAGGAAATGCACACCAAAAAACAAAAATACACACAAAAAAGTGTTGTTCCGTGTAGCGAAAAAATGCATGTGAAAAAATGTTGTTCCTTAAACAAAATAACAAGAAATGTGAAAATGTTGTTCCTTTGAAAAGGAACAACAAAAATGTGAAAGTGTTGTTCCTTCGGAAAGGAACAACAAAAATGTGAAAGTGCAGAAGTGTTGTTCCTTTCGAAAAGGAACAGCAAAGACGTGAAAGTACAGAAATGTTGTTCCATTTGAAAAGGAACAACAAAACGTGAAAGTGTAAAAGTGTTGTTCCATTCGAAAAGGAACAACAAAACGTGAAAGTGTAGAAGTTTTGTTCCATTTCGAAAAGGAACAGCAAAACGTGAAAGTGTAGAAGTGTTGTTCCATTTCGAAAAGGAACAGCAAAACGTGAAAGTGCAGAAGTGTTGTTCCATTCGAAAAAGAACAACAAAATGTGAAAGTGCAGAAGTGTTGTTCCATTTCGAAAAGGAACAACAAAACGTGAAAGTGCAGAAGTGTTGTTCCATTCGAAAAGGAACAGCGAAATGTGGAAAATGAATAGCAAAATGGATAATCATAAAATGCAAGCATGAAAAAAACAAATTAACTATTCACGACATTGCTGCTGAGAATGGGTTACAATTTGAAGGAAGCAACACCTGAAATACAAAATATAAGAAAGATCAAAAAAGAAATAACAATTTATTTAAAAACAATATGTAAATAAATAAATTAAGTTACAACAGCTATGATATTATGTACCAAAAAAGATCTCTTTGAAAAATGTTTTGGCAGCAGTGACAAGACATGAATCTTCAAGTGGAAATCAATTCTTCATTTCTTCTGTTATGAATCCGTTGGGTAATGGGTTGAATGAAATTCTCTTGGTTCATTAAAATTTCTTTCAAGAATCACTTGTCCATAAATTGACCTTCTTTATTTTCCCAGGACCTGCAAAAAAACGAGTGTCTACCTGCAATAAACATTAAATCATGGAGAAATAGAGGTGATCGGGCTCCCCTCATCTAAGAATTATGAAAAAAAACAAGTAGTTACTCTGCATAACAAATCCTCGGAGAAAATAACAAAGTGAAATTTATTTATTACCTGTGGGCCAATCATGCTAACCTGTAGTGTTTTAATCACAACTCCTTTGTTTTTTGTCCAAATTGAGTGATTCCAAAGCCATATGAGAGCTAATTCAAATGTATATCTCCAAAAGAAACAAGTTTTAAAGATTCAATGATATGATATGTCAATTTTAGTTAGAACAACCTGCATAACAAAGTCATTTTTGATTACCCAGCTTAGACCAATAGTTGATATTTCAAGCATAGATTTTTCGTTTGATGTTGGATTCAAATGATTCAAATTGGAAATTAAATTATATTAATTTATTTATCTCCAATAGAAATATGTTTCGAAGACAAGAAGAATTGATAGGTCAAATACTGTGAGGAACAGCCGGAAAGACAAAGTTTTAAGAGTGCTGACTTACGATAGGCAGTCAGTATTTTGATTATAACTTCCCCATAAAATATAAAAATTGAGTGATTCCAATTTCTTTGTAAACTAGATTCATAGGGAAATATACCATTGAAACAGATTTTAAAAATTCATTCATTTAGGCCTCCAAAAACCGACTGTCCCAACTCTGTTCCTGAGCTGCCCGCTAGACACGCTGTCAATGTTTTGGTTCTAACTTTTTCGTTTCAAATCCAAATTGAGTGATTAAAATTGTTTTGGAAAGTATACATCAAGGGATACTTAGGATATAAATAGGTTTTAAAAATATTCCCTTTTGGTCCCTCAAAACATGACTGTCCCGACTGTGTTTTCAGAAATTTCATCAAGCCCACAAGCCAAAAAAATATGATATTCAAGCATTTTTTCAAATTGGTGATAAAAGTGAATATGAGTGTTTGTAGAAATATTATTTCCATTATAATTCATCTACATACAAAAATAAATTGAAACATTTATCACCGATGTTGGTTTCGATAGCGTGTTGCAACAAAAAACAACTAGTTTTACATAAAAAAACAAAATGCATTTATTTATTTCCTTATTTATTTTATTTTCTACATTAACCTATTTTGATTTGAAAAATGAATATGACTACATATAGGAGTACTTTCAGTGGAACCATTTTCGAAATAGGGCTTCATGTATGCACATACCCAAATTTAAAAAATGCATGTTAATGAATATTAGGGTATGAGAAGCCAACTTCCCTTGAAAAGATGGTGTCAAGAATTGTTGAAGTATGGAGTGATGCTGCAAACAAATGATGGATTGAAACCAATCTTCAATGTATCCATTACTTTCTTGATTTCCCATAGCCATCGTATCATGAAGTTCTTGAGCTTTTAAAATGACTTGTTGATGCATACTAAAAGAAACCTCATTTTCTTCCATAGCTTCTACAATTTTTGAATTTGAAACATTTTGAATCTCATTGTAAGTTTTCTGCATTGGTGTATGTGAGATAGGATGGGTGGGAAGGGTGGCTAAATTTTTTAGTTCAACATTGTAAGTATGTTGTATTGGTTTATTATGGTGAGGGTGTGGAATTAGTTAAGCAGGAAATTGTGTATGAAATGGAGCATTTTGATGATGTGATTGATTGGGTTGTGTGAATGGTTTTGATGGGCAAGCAAGATGTTGTGGAAGAGCTGGTGAAGAATATGAAGAATGCCTTTGTGCTACAAGATGAGGGAGAGTAGTCATGCAATCATAAGGTGAACCATGCCAAACTTGTAGACAATATTTGTAGGGGTTATATTGAAATTGACATGGCTGCCCTAACACATTAGTATTCCATAATGGATTATGCAAGTAAGAGAATGGAGGAAAAGTGTTTTGAACCATACCTGTAGGCCATGATTTCCATGCTTTTGACCTTCTTGCAGCTTCTTCATCTCTTTGATATGATACTTCCATCCTAGATAAGGAAGAGTGAGTATCTATGGGATGCTCCTTTCGGTCATAAGGGCAAAGCACTTCATCAAATTCTTGATTTTTATGAACCTGCAAAGCATCCAATTTTGAACTTAGAGAGCTAATAAAATCAACTTTAAAATGTTCAAATAAAGCATTGATTTCAACTCGTATGTCTTCTTATTCTTGTAGCAAATTTGGAAAAGAAAGAACAAACATCTCTAGAATTCTTACCAGCCTTGGAGATTCCTCTTGAATACCCTATGCACAATTCACAAACATCATCATATGACAACTAAAAAACATCACCTTTTCCTATCAGATTTAAGAGTTTTAAAAATTCATCTTTGATTCCTTTAAGAATGAGTGTTTTTAAGATCTCTTTTTCCAAATGCCTATGTTTTGATTTTTGAAGGCTATAATGAAATCGATCTACATATTACTCCAAGCTTTCATCTTCCCCTTGTATCATATTGAAAATATATTTATTGGATTTGCAATAGTCTTGGTACTTCTTCAAGAATATGTTCTTCATGTCCTCCCATGTTTAGATGCAATTCCCACCTAGGCTCATGAACCATCGGACAACTGCTCCTTTTAGAGTAAGAGGAAACACTTTCAACCTTTGATCATTAGTGTAATAATCATATCCTCTACAAAGTATTTCGAACTCAAATAAGAATGTATCTGGATCTTCATTTGCTAAACCAGGAAAATTTGGTAGAGAAGATGGGGGAATTATGTGCATTTGTGTCACTCCTCCTAGATCTTTGATAGGAAATTCAAAAGTAGAAAAGTGAGCCATTTCTTACCATAGTAGAAGATGTTCTTCATGTGTTTCTTTGAGGCTCCTTCTTCAAATGTTCCTGTCAATCGGTTAGTGAAATGGGTGGTGCTTACATCACCACTTGAGAAAAATCATGAGATTTGTTTTTCAAAATTTCTATTTTTTTTCTTAGTCATTCACACAAAAATTCAAACATCTATTTCTACTCTAAGTTCATTAACAATTCTGTTGGAAAGCAGGTGGGGGACAGGGCTTTACATGCTCTTGTATGCAGGTTCTTACCTTCAGTTTTTAATACCCAATTCTTTCCTGACATGCACTCATCAGATGCACACTACTCTTTAGAAATGGCTACACTCTCCCCGGCAACGGTGCCAAAATGTCGAGTGATAAAAAGGTGTCTTTTAACTCCTAATTATCTTCACATTAATTGTCAACCCAGGGACGACTTTTTATTTCAAGAGTGTACTCAGTCTGAGGTGGTTATTTACTCAAGAGTAATGTTTTGCAGTATAGTGCTTAAAATCCAAAAGTAAATGAAAGCTGGAAATAAAATCTACTTACAATTAAAAGAAACTTATCACTTTGAAACTTAAATCATTCACTCAGAAAACTACAGTAATTTATCAGTCAAGGGTACAGTAACAGTAACTCTTCCCTCTGTAAACTGATGCAATTAAAAAGGCACTCAAAAGAAGGATCATCAATCTGGGGACTAGACAGCAAATGCCAATGCCCACTACAGTTTCAGATCATTCTGCACACCAAAGCAATCAATAACGCAAATAACAGGAAATGGAACAACAATTAAGAAATGGAACATCATCTACTTCTATAAATAGGATTGAACAACAAAACTCTATCCTACGTAAATGAATGCAGCAATAATTATAATCATCAAGAATTAAGTAACAACCTTTGAATTGAATAGCAAACAGAAATGGAACAGCAGATTATCAAAGATAAAGTATAGAACAGTGGATTAAATCTGAATGTACAACAACCCAAGTCAAGCACGCAACACACTTATCATTAAAAGGGATAGTAATCTGAACTTCGATACAATATGCATGAATCACAACCATGAAATAACAACAATTGTAACGGAACAACAATTGTTTCAGAACAACAATGATAATAGAATGACACTTCCGAATAAACAACAGTCACGATTTAAGAATAAATCATATGGTAGTACCAATTCAGGAATATACAGCGCGGTTAACTTGTAATCTGTAAGGAACAACGATGCTATATGATTTTCCAAAATAAACAATAATGTGATGCAGGGTTAGAATGGTAACATAGCATTCCCGTTGTAAGTAACAATAATATTCAATCAATTATAACAGAGCCGATATGTTAAACAGTAAAGCGCTTCATATTACTGAGCAGAGTAAAAGAAAGAAATCAAACCACACATGAATCATAAAGATATAATACAGCAACAGCGTAATCCACCAGAGGTTGGGCCCTTAGCCGCCAACAGATGCTGTTGGGCTACTTC
This sequence comes from Pinus taeda, assembly GCA_000404065.3. Classification (NCBI taxonomy): domain Eukaryota; kingdom Viridiplantae; phylum Streptophyta; class Pinopsida; order Pinales; family Pinaceae; genus Pinus; species Pinus taeda. Next base: position 26,806 of record APFE030928767.1, on the reverse strand, counting down.
AAATGAGAAGAATGAACAGCAACTCCCAAATCATATATTAATCATCAAATTGTGAAATCATTATAATAGCAGAAGCTTGAGAATTACAATGGTAATGCAACAATCTCCTTTTCCTCCTATTCTATCCTATCATGAATAATCCATCATCTTTCTTGAATCTCCAATTCTGAATCCTCAATTCTCCATCATTTTTCCATCCCCATCTCTGATCTCCGTTTTCATTTAAATAGAGAGAGATCAGAGAGAAGTTACAACAGAGATAATTACAACATGATTTCTATTACAAAATTGGATTTTTTCCAACCAATTTATCAACAAGAAAATATATTTCCATTCATCTTTCAACAAGAGCAAGGCGAATTTGGCTTTGCAGCTGAGATTTGGGAAACAGCCACACAACAAATCTAAGAAAATCGTGCTCAAAGAACCCTGTGTTTCTTTCAATACAAGTTAAATTTGGGCAAACCATTCTTTAGAAAAGTTAATTTGGTCCGTTCTGGACAAAACCCATGTTCCGGATTTTCCAGATACTTCCTCATTTGCTCAAAATCTTAACCGCAGAACTATCACTTCTTATTACAGCGAATTTCTGAGTTGGCACTTTTAATGATCAAATATTCAATCTGGAAATTATCTTGGAGGCTAAAAATGGTGAATAATGTTACAACCAATTTATTAAAACTATCATTGATAAAATCATGCATAATCATCAATGTATTAGAAATAAAGGAGAATAAATAATATTTTTACATAAGAGCATAAATCATTGTAAAATAGAATTATATGATAAATTATGATAAATGATGTGATGAAGAATGGTAGAAATGGGTGGAATAAGCGTTCAAAAGTGATAATAATAATGGCATATTAATGACCCAACAACAACCACGAGATCTAAGCCACCTTTTTAGGGCTAAGGTCCAGGCCTCTACCCAAAACTTAATGAAACTCTCATAAATGAAAAATAACATAGAGATAAAGCCTTTAATGAAAAACTTGAGAAAGAACTTAACTTGACCCTCCCAACCATGACAAACATTTTGTCAAACACATCATGAACAAGCAATGTATAGGTCAGAAATACACATCTGAGCATAGGGGTCTCATACTTATCTGAGAATCAATGAGGAGGTCTGATACCTTCTCACAATAGCTACATTATCATCTATCATGTCATACATTCATTAAGATTTCATTTACTAACCAAAACATGATGAGAGCCATAACTCAAGTCTATCATAAAACCATGCTTATAACTAGCGTATAACCATAATCGTAACAATGATAGAACATCCATCAAAGCCACATGATAACAAATACATTTAATCATGAAATACGAAGGAAAATAGATCTTATTAACATATGAAAAATCCAAAAAAATGAGGGACTTCCACGTACCACCCGACCATAGATTGAGATGAACGAAATCTCTCTTTCAACACGCAACACCATATTCTAAGCATGAATGTGGGATATCATGGAATAAACCAATCAAAAGCAAACCAGGGCTTCCAGAGGAAAAACCACCTCAACTCTCAACCAATGATTCCACCTCATGGTCAGACATCACTTACCATCACCAGATAAGTCTCTACCTAATTTTTTAGGGCTCTTGAGTGTTTTTTCCAACCCAGCTCTAGGAATAGTAACTCGACCCACAGTTGTCACAAGTCTCCAGAGTGTTTTTCCAACCAAGGATACAGGTCTAGTAACTCAACCCACCAAGGGCTCCAGAGAGTTTTCTCAACCAAGGATTCCAGGACTAGTAACTCAACTCAAGTTGTTCCTGAGCTTCCAGAGCGTTTGTCCAACCAAGGCTCGAGGAACTAATAACTCAACCCACATCCATAAGGAACATGAGCACCAATCAGAAAACAAAAGGGAAATGCCTCAATACCATGAATATCTAGGAAATGGGAAGGCTAGGAAAAATAATTGTCACTCCAAGAAATCCAACATACCTATGACAGATCATAACCAAATAACCACATGCATACACCATGCATACCAAAACTATCAAGGAAATCATACATGCAACTCGGTACCTGCAAAGTAAACCCATTGTCCTCTTGTACTATCCTGCTCTTCCCTTGACTTCTTGCTCCAAATCCAAGGTATGCAACAATGCCCCAAGAGTGCTCCAAGAAAACTCTAAGTTTGCAAGAGCATGAGAGAGAAAGAAAATAGAATAGAGAGCTCCACCATAGAACTGTCAAAAGATTTGGATTGATCCTTATAAGCCTTTTTATCATTGAGGCCTCTATTTTCCTCATTTTTCTCTATTTTCCTTCAATTTCATCCTCACATGCAACCTGTGACCTTTCACCTTTTGTTTCTCCTATTTTCCATTATTTTCATAAATAAAATTCCAATTAATGCCACTTTGCCTTTTACATTTCCTTTTCCAATTTCTGTAGCCATTTATTAGTCACAAATGATCACCATCACTATATTTTTACCCAACATTCAAGTTGGAATACATGTCCCTTCACGTTGGTCTTACTTTTCCTTTATTAACTTCATTACATAAATTTTTAATAAGGGTTGTTACAGAACCCTCCCCCTTGGGGGAACATCGTCCTTGGTGTTCAATGACACTTATAAAACAACAAACACATGTTTCCTCTGGAGCTTTATAACATATATCGATAAAACATTTACATCATATCCATCTGCTAAAACATAACCAACATATCATGAACACCATACCGCTTATTGGATCTTTACAACACAACTTGACGCGGTATTTACATACATATGCATATATATACATAACCAAACATAACATCAAAACATATACCAAAAGAAATCCACTCAACGAAGGAATAGATAAGGATACGTAGCCTGCATCTGATCAGCCATCTCCCATGTAGCTTCATTGGGCACAAAGTGCTTCCACTGCACTTTAACTTGCTCGATTCTGGAGCATGAGCATCTTTCACTACAAAATGCACTGAGGTTCTGGTTGGAATTCTCCTTCTGGTTCCACCTGCAATATAAACTAGTTAATCACATTATCAACATATTTCACATACTTCGTAAGCAATGACACATGGAAAACATCATGGACTTTCATTGTCAGAGGCAATGTGAGTAGATAGACTATTGGTTCAATCCTCTCAATAATCTTGAAAGGCCCGCAATACCGAGGTGCCATCTTGGCACATGATCCAATCCTCAAGGAGATCTTCTTGGGCTTGATGCACAAGTACACCTATTCCCCAACCTAAAACTCATTAAACATCCTGTGCTGATTTGCATAGCTCTTTTGTCTATCATGTGTTGCCTTTAGATTCTTCTTGATAGCCTGCATTTCCCATTCCATTTCTACTAACATATCTAGTCCAATCACTATGCTATTCATTAGATCACTCCAACTGATACGATTATTATGACTCTTCCTGTAGCACACCTCAAATAGAATCATCATCAAATATTCCTATACCCATTGGTATACGCAAACTCCACCAGTGGAAGATACTCTTCCCACTTTTGTTGTTAATGCATGACATACATTCTCAACATGTCCTCCGAAATCCTGTTGACCCTCTCTTTTTGTCCATTTGTATGTGGATGATAAGTTTTGTTGAAGGCAAAATGTGTCCCAAAACCTGCAAATAATTCTTGCCACAACCTAGAAGTGAACTTATCATCCCAGTCTGATACAATCTTCTTCAGTACACCATGCAACCTCACTATATCTTTGATGAAGACGTATGCTACCGCACTAGTTGAATTCGTAAAATTCACTGGAATGAAGTGAGCTACCTTAGTCAACATTTCAACCACAGCCATAATAGAGTCATGTTATCTGGAGGTCCTTGGAAAACCTATAATAAAATCCATAGAAATGAACTCCCATTTCCACTCTAGAATCAAAATCGGCTGTAGTAATCCACCTAGATGCTTACACTCAGTTTTTACCTGTAGACAATCCAAACATATAACCACAAACTTTTCCACTTCCTTCTTCACCACTGTAAGTGTCTTCTAGTATCCTGGGTGACCTGAATATGCCTTAACATGAAATTCCTGCAAAATAAGATTCTTGAGCTCACTATTGTCTGCCACATAGATCCTGTCCCTAAATATGATCAAACCATATACTGTGAGATGATAGTCCACATCCTATTCACCTTTACCTTGTTGTTGTCTTGCCTACAAGATCTGATCATGTAAATCTGCCCCATAAGAACTCATAGCTACTATATGATTTACTTGTACTCTCCTGCTAAGACCATATGTAACTTTGTTCTCTTTACCCTTAATGTACCTAATATCTAAGTTAAACTCAATAATCGTAGCCAACCACTTATCTTTTCTGGCATTCAAATTCAGTTGGTCAAACAAGTATCTCAATCCACTATGATCACCAATCAAGATGAATCGTCTTCTAAGAAGATAGTGCCTCCACACCTTCAAAGCATGGATGATCGTTGCTAACTCAAGATCATGTGTCACATAGTTTTTCTCATGTTCATTCAGTTTCCTTGACTAGTAACATACCACATGTCCTTCCTACATCATAACTGCACCAATTCCTCTCTTACAAGCATCTGTACATACCAAAACTCTTTATTTGGCTTTGCAATCTTTAAAATTAGAGCATTGGTAAGCAAGTGCTTCAACTACTAAAAAATGGTTTCACATTACTCTATCCATTTAAATTTCTTTCCTTTTCTCTGCAATGATGTAATAGGATATGCAATGTGTGAGAATTTCTTCATGAACTAACTATAATAACCTGGTAACCCCATAAATGATCTGACCTCATACACATTCCTAGGAGTTTCCCATTCCATGATAGCTCTTATCTTTTCTAGATCCATCGCTATGCCTTCCTTGGAAACCACATGCCCCAAATAGTGTACCTCTATCTGAAAGAATTTTCATTTACTAATCTTAGCGTACAACTAGCACCCTCTGAGTAGTCTTAACACTACTGCTAAGTGTTCAGCATGCTCTTCCTCATTCTTAGAATATATCAATATATCATCAATGAATACAATAAAAAAATTGTCCATATAAGGATGCAATACACTATTCATCAAGAACATAAAAGTAGTTGGATCATTAATTAAACTAAAAGGAACTTTAACAAACTCATAATGCCGATACCTAGTCTGGAAAATAGTCTTGTAGATATCCTCTTCTTTGATGCATACCTAATGGTATCCTGATCTCAAATCAATCTTCTAGAACATTGATGCTCCCTTTAGCTAGTCAAACAAGTCATCAATCCTCAACAACATATACCTGTTCTTAATCGTCACCTTGTTTAACTACCTGTAATTAATGCATAACCTAGGAGAACCATCCTTCTTCTTTACAAACAATACAAGTGCACCCCAAGGCGACACACTTGGTCTAATGTATCCCTTGTCAATCATTTTCTTCAATTGTGACTTCAGTTCCACCAATTTCATAGTTCTCATCATGTATGGTTCCTTCAACACTAGTGCTACTCCTGGTACCAACTCAATAAAAACTTCCACTTCCTTGTGAGGTGGTAACTCTAAGATCTTTGCAGGGAATACATCTTGAAACTTCTGCGAAATTGGGCACCTATTCAAGACCTCAAAATCCTCAACATCCATACCTTTGTCACTGGAAATATGCACTGCAAATAATACACGCCCTTTCCTGTGACTGTGCTTTGCCTATATAGCTATAACTATTCTCATTGATGTTTCCTTCTTCTTACCCTACAAGATTCTTTGTTCTCCATTGTCATCCAGGCACTAAATTTCCTTTTCATAACAATACACCTTGGTCTTGTGAAGATACAACCAACCCATACCCAACAACATATTTTATGATCCCAATGGAAGCACATTCAGATGCGTTGATATATGTATACCATTCAACTCAAATGCAATTCTTACCCAATGAAGAACTCTTTTCTTAGTACTCCTATCCAACTGCACTAACCAAGACTTTGGATGCACTTCTTTATTGAAACTACACTTATCCACTAGGTCAGGATTAACATAACTATAATAAGATACAGGTTTAATCAAAGTAGAAACAACTTGATCATAGATCTTACCATCCATATCGATAATAGATTCTTGATGATCCACTTGCATATTATCAAATGTTGCATAAGTCTGAGGAATACTCTTTCCAACACGCCCCATTGTCTGTGCCTCCTAAGCACTATAGATTTGTGGTCTACCACTCTGATGATGTGGATAATATCTCCTATGATGCTCTCCACCAAAATTCCAACACTCTAAAGGTTTCCTTTTGTTAGCACTTCCCAATTCCTCCAGGTTGAGGAGAGGAACCCAAAGTTAACCACAAACCACTTTAAAACTGGAATCTAGCCCTTCCAACTTCAGAGAGGGATCTCTCTATATGAATCTTCAATCACTTAGATGATTGGTTGTCTTGTATTTTAGGCTAGGTATTGAGATCAAAGAGGAATGTGTTTTAACAGTTTGATGGTAGGGAAGAGGGAAAATCCATTGGGAATGGAGTCATATTGAGCTAATGGTTTTCAGTGATATGATGGGAAAATAAGGAATCCTTGGACAGGGGACAAGTAGGCAATTCTTATGGTGTTTTTTGTCAAATTTCATTGTAGATATGGTGATTAGAGGAGTAGTGGAATTGATAACATCTAAAGCATCTAACTGGGGATAAATTCTAGATGTCACCGTGAAAGAAAAACATTAAATGTTCAATAAGCTATAACA
>APFE030928767.1:9738-19923 GCA_000404065.3 Pinus taeda | reverse complement strand
TGGGGATAAATTCTAGATGTCACCGTGAAAGAAAAACATTAAATGTTCAATAAGTTATAATAGAGCACTTAACAATTAATTCTAAAATAAATCATGGCTTAGCTAAACATCAAGACATAACAAATCAAGCATGGTTATAACAAGAGAGAAAATTCACATACATAGGAGAAAACATCCCCATAAGAAATTGAAACATGAATCCCTATAAAAGTCAACTTAAGCCTTCATCATTCACTGAAACTTTAATGAAGATATAAAATGCACATTGTCTTCTTTATCTAACCATGACCAACCCTTTGCTTAGTCAAAATTCAATTTTCTTCCTTCAACAGCAAATATATAACTACTTTCGAGAAACTGCAAGACGGTTTTGACTAAGAATTTATTAAACAAATTATTGTGAATACATGCATAAAAATGAGTTTCAAACCTCCCAAACACCTCAGAACATTTACCATGAATATGAAATTTAATTACATAAAGTTCATATACGAATTTCATGGTCAAAGTGTTGACATTGTGGAAGTGCAGCGCATTCGTTGTGCTACTCCCTTCTTCAACAGAAACACAGGAGAGTTAATGGTTTGCAAGCTTCCGATCATGCCCTATACTTCTTGATGTGCCCTAAACTGTATACTTCCACCCATCAAAATCATCATCTACAACAAAAGTGCAACGCCTAAGCGTAGTGAATTTCCACCTGCATATATTTGACTGAATGTTGGGATCTCTGGCTAAGGAAAATGATTTTTTGATGATAATGGCAGTCTATTATCCTCCTTGAGACTCAATACATAAAAATAAATATAAAAATTAAAAAACACAAAAAAAACCCGATAGTAATGCTTTTGACAGTAGCACAATGACTATGTTGCGTTACTGTGTCACTTGCTTCCTTTACCCAAAACTTCAAACCAATGCAGGGGATATGATTGATATAGGCTGATGTACTTGAAACAAAAAGGGAAAAAGAAAATTTAATCTTGAATACCTGTTCAAACTTAAACCTTAGCTTCCTCAGCTAACAATTCAAAGTTTCCTCTTTCTTCCTTCTGGTTTTCCTACAATTCCTATTGCAACTATTTTTGTATCCCTCAACTCCTTTTTCAAAGTAAGGTTTTTCCTGAAAATATTCTTGAGTTGTCTATGTAAGGGTAGAGTTCTCTTCAGCATATACTTGGCCTCAAACAATGTTGGCTCACATATGTTCAAATGGTCATGTATCTTCTGTCTGGACCTTTCATCTTGTTCCCTAATCCTAGTAATTTCATTTTGAGCTTTCTTCAACTGCATCCTTAGCCTATGGAAAGTGTGCTTCCCTTCATCCAACTCAACCTTCTTCTCTTCTTGCAATGACTCTTCTTTCTATAGTTGAAACTACCTAGTTGAGGACCTAGTTACATGAATTCTTATTGATGAGGTCTCTAGCTTTTGAATGTTCTCTATTGTTTCCTTTTCTTTACCTTTAGACTTAGTGGAAGATGGAGTTGTCTTCATCACTAGTTCTATTTCATCATACTTAGGTGTCTTCTCCAAAATATTCTTCTTCAACTCCCTATTATAATGTCCTAAGGTCCAAGCAGATATTCCCTTGGCACAATAACTCCATATTCCTTGTTTTTGTACTTTGGCTTTAAGATATCCTTGTAGTTGACTATGTCTAGAGGCATTCCCATGAACCATTGTTATCCATGTAGAGGGATCTCTGTAGTAGCTAAAATGGTAACATATGACACTAGAAAACTCAACTCTCTAATATTAATATCTACCGCAGTGAAGTTTAAAGCAAACTCTTTGGTCAATTGAACATTATAACCCTGTATCTTCTCACAAAACCTGATGCAACCAATCTACTCAAATGCAACCCTAATTGTTGGACCTAAGTTTATCAAGGTAAGATCTTGAGGCTCAAACCTAACTATGTATCCTCCTTTATGCTTCTTCTTGTCTGGAGCTGTCATGGCTCACAACAAAAGATGAATTCTAGGGTTTCTTAATGCAATTACAATGCTTAACAATTTTTCGCAGCCATAGTCTAGAAACTATGGAATTATGGTTTTAGATGAGCGATTATGGAAAAATTTGAGTGAAAATCCCTATATTAACAAATTAAGATTAAAAAACTCAACTCTCAACCCAAATGCAACAATTTTTTTTTTTTTATATATACAATTAAATTTCAAATACATAAGCGCATCGAGAAATCGCAATGCACTCATGTTTATGAGGGATGTGATCTCTTCTGGGCATTCTTCTCGATTACTAAATATGAAACTGACAACATACAACATGAATTATCTTAGATAATGGAGTTTTGGAACCTAAGAGTTACCGTGGCACAAGAAAGCCTCCAATTTTGCAGAAGCACAATGAATTTCCTTAAGCGCAACAACTCCCGTGCAGAATTAGCGCAACAAATTCCAACTGATGTCTAGAACACTTTCAATAGAACAAGTAAATCACTATTTTCTTGGATGCCAACTCCCAACATGACTAAAACCCACCTTCAAGAACAACCATTGCAATTTGAAGTTCGAATAATGAAAGCATAGGAAAGGAAGATCTCATACTCGTTGTTCTGAAGGATGATGTCATAACACAAGCTTGATTTGACAACAAAACTAACTGAAATGACACCACTATTTTGTCTCAATGATGAGAGAATAGTGAAACACTACTATATTTCACTCATGACTTTGGATTACAAATTTACTTAAACTTATTAAACCCAAAACATTTTTAAACTATTGACAAATTGATTTTATTTGCCACTCAAACTAACACTAAGACTTGATCCCTATGAAATCATAGGCAATATTTTACAAATTTACCAAATAATAGAAAAAACTAAGCTTGTTTTTTACTACTATAACATAGGAAACTAACATTATATCCAATGGGAACGACATCCTCCCTGTGACGTGCCAAAGAAAAGTGTAGACCATGTGCCTATTCCTTGGATTTTATTAACTCTTGACTTGACACATAACTGACTCATGACTTATTGTGACTTTTTAAAATTTTGAAAATTGATAGCATCTCATCAAAATCTTAGGGCCTTCTCCTCAACCTTCAAATTCTGGTGACAACTGCCCACACCTGCAACACTAGAAATATGGATGGCTATATACAATTAAGTGATCAAAACAAACTAATTTTAAGTAAAATAATGCTTGAGAAACCTATCATTTACAGGCCCTCTAACAAGAAATTCTCCTGTCAAATATTGCAGAAAATATGCATTACTCCCATGGAAAGTTGCAACCTTGAATGGTCCTTTGCAAAGATTTTCAAATTTTCCATGTTTACCTTTGTCTTCATTCCGAGCATCCCACTTTAGAACCAGGTCACCATCCTGAAAATCTTTAGCCTTTGTTCTTCGATAAAAAATATTCTTTATTTTATCCTAGATTACTTGGGTACCATTATATACTTCCTCTCTTGTTTGTTGCAATTGAATCATCTGATTTATTCTTCTTTGCAAGTCATTTGGATCTACATCTACTTCTTGCAACAACTTCATTATTGGAATTCCCAAGGAAGAAGGAAAAACAACATCTGTCCCATATACTTGTTGAAAGCGTGACATACCAATTGAGTTTTTAGTGTTCACTCTATCAATCCATAGTGCATAGATCAACCTTTTATGCCATGTTTTCTTATTTTATTGCAAAAACTTCTTTATAATGTTCACCAAACTCTTGTTTGAATACTCAGCTAAACCATTACCCTGTGGGTAATATGCAATGGAGTGACTGAGTACAATATGATATCTATGACAAAATTAAATCATTTTTTTGGACTTGAAATCAACAATATTATCAATGATTATTCTACAGGGACAACCAATTCTTGAGAGGATAATACCTTCTAGAAACTGAATTATGATTGAGTTTATTGCCTTCCTGGTTGGTATTTCGTCTATCCACTTTGTAAAGTAGTATGTGGCTGTCAAAATCCATTTATGTTGGGATGAAGACGATGGATGGATTTCCCCAATGAAATCTAGACCATAATGTTGGAATGGTGCATCAACTACAATTGGTTTCACGGGTAGAGGTAAAAGCCTCCTTTTTCCTTCAAAAATTTGGAATTCATGGCAGCTTGAAACCCCTTTATAAACATTAGCAAACAAGGTTGGCCAATAAAAACCAGCCCTCAAATTTGTTTTGGTTGTGTCTTTCCAAAAATGGTGGCCTCCACAATCCCCTTTGTGAAATTATTCCATAACCTTTTTCACTTCATCCTCTATTAAATAATTCAACAAGACACCTCCTGATTCTTTCCAACACAAACATTGATTCAAAATGCAGAATTTTACAGCCTTTAGTTTAAAAAATATTTCCTTTCTTTTTGTCATTTCTAGAGGATCCTATAAGTGTTTTAAACATAAACTATATAAGCATACCATGGAGAGGAAAGAAAATTTTCATATACCTATTGAGAAGGTTCTGAATCATTGTCATCTGATAAACCAACCATAAAATTTATTACCAAAACATTTAGATTTGAATCACCCATCAGTTTTGCCAATCCTTGACCCTTTACCAACTTGGTAGGCTTGATTTCCACATCATACTCAAGAATGAATGCAATCCATCTGCCTCTTTTACCTTCACGATCAGTTTGGGTTAGAATAGCTTTCACAATAACATTTGGGACATAAGTAATCGCATGTAAGTGAAGCACGTAAACTCTAAAATATTTCAAGGATTTAACCAATGCATAAGCAAGCTTCTCCAAAATATTGTACTTAAGAGAAGAATCTCTCAAACCCATGCTAAAGAATGTTATTGGTTGTTCATTAGCTTTCTTATTTTTATACATTAAGACTGCTGCAATAGCGCGTTCATGCAAAAGAGAAAAGGATAATGTATTTACTATAATCTAAAGTAACTAAAATAGGAGCACTAGCCAAGGCCTGTTTTACCTCACCAAAAGGCTTATTTGTTTCAACTATCCACCTAATTTCACTTTCCTTTCTCAGCATGTTGGTAAAAAAATCTTATAATTTCTGCTAAGTTTCGAATGAACCTTCTCAAAAAATCAACTCTTCCCAAAAATGACTAACCTCCTTCTTATTCCTTGGAATCTCAATTTTCTGAATTGTAGCAACCCTATTTGGATCAATTTTAATGCCATCCTTTGAGATTATATGCCCCAGAAATTTGCCTTCTTCCATTGCAAAAATTGACTTCTTTGGATTTAAAGATATTCCAAACCATCTGCACTTGTCAAAAAATTATTTTAGATGTTACAAATGATCATAATCAAATTTTGAAAATATAGTGATATCATCAAGGTAAACTACAATGAACTTATCCTTTTCATAAACAAATGCAATATCTATGGCCCTTGGAAATCTAGTCGCTACATTCATCAGCCAAAAGGGAATTTTGGCATACACAAAGGTCCCTCATGGTGTGATAAAAGTTGTTTTCTCCTAATCATTTGGATGCACCAAAATTTGATTGTAACCCGAGAAACCATCAAGAATAGATATCCTATGAGATCCAACTACCTTTTGCAGTATATGGTCCATTTTAGTTAAGGGATAATTATCCTTAAGAGATAATTTGTTGAGGCTTATAAAATCAACATAAAGCCTTATCTCACCAGTTTTTTTTCTTGCAAGGACCAAATTAGCAAGCCATTTTGAAAACCTTAAAGCAACAATAATTTTGGCATCAAACAATTTTCTCACTTCCTTTTCAATAAGAGAAAGCAACAAGGGATTGATTCTTCTTAGTTTTTTCTTAAAAGGCTTATGGTCTTACTTAATTAGTATTGTATGTTGGATAATGCTCTTATAATACACTTTGAGGTCTTCATATCTCGAAGAAAAAATATTTGAGTATTCCTTCATAAGATCAAGATATTTTGTCTATATTCATGGATCAAAGTTACATAAAGCTTGACCATTTTAGGCATTTTTGTCCCTATATTGCATTCCTCTACTTCAGTTCCAGTGGGAGTTACTTTAGGGTTCTTAGCTACATCATTATGATCAAACAACTTCTCAAGAGGAACCAAACCTTTTGGTATTACATTATTTTTCAATTGTATGACGTCAAGATATGCAACTTGATTTTCAAAACCATCTGATACTGGACCCAAAATATATTTTTCATCCTCATCAAAGCAATTTTCATCATCTAAGCACAAAATGGAAAATTCCTCAGACATTTACAAAAAATTGTTAAGTTGCTTGTCATCTTTAAACACTTACCAATATTTTACATTATCTCGGACTGTTGGTCTATGATTGAATTCTATTTCATATTTCTTATTGGGATAAATAGAAATCTTAAAAACACTAGCTGAGGTGGCCAATGAATCATCTATCATATTATGTCCTTTAGGAATCAAAGGCAAATTATATTCTGAAAAATGTTGCAGCATTTCTAGGAAAACATTCGTACATGCTCTCATCTTGGGGTGTTTAGTATAATACTCACCTTTGCATTGATTGATAATCAACTCCGCATCCCCCTGAAATGAAATCATTTTTTCCCCGAAATCTTTCAAAACATGCAATCCCAAAATCAACGCTTCATACTCTGCCACATTGTTTGTACAGTCAAAGGTTTGCTTGAAAGAACACAATTTTTACTTGTGCATTTTTGGGCTAACTATCATCACACCAGCTCCAACCCTTTCTTTTCTAACTTCTCCATCAAAATCCATGTTCCAAAGGCCATCATCTTCATCTTTGTGCTTTGATCTATTTTCCTGCAATTCACCTCCTTTCTCCTCTAATAGGTTGACCCTGTTTTGACTATCTTCCTCCAAACACAAGTCGTTATACCATATAAAAGGATCCATATCAGAATGCACTAAGTAAATATGACGATTATTAGGATTTTCATTGCCACTTACCATGTATTTCATCAAGTTCTCTCTGTACAATCTCCTTGGCTATCCAAAAATAGAAATTGTGGCATATGACATATCCATCTGTAAGGTACCTTTCAATTTTACAGCCCATGACCCTGACAAAAGCATACCAAACTTCGGAGGAATATCAAAAACAAATATATCCATCACTATACTTTTTGTTAGAATTTAAGTGAGAGAGATAACCAAATCCTTGATTAAACCCAAACATTTCACCTTACTCAAATCAAAGGAAAATAGGTCTTTATATGGCCATGTTATGTCCAAACCAAGTTTTTCCATAATAACCTTTGGCATTAGGTTATGTGATGCACCTGAGTCTAACATTGCATTATGTAGGATCAAATCATGTACATTCAAGCTAACATATAAGGGCGGGACATCTCCATCTTCAGAATCTCCTTCAAATTTTGGACCAAATAGAAGTGCAAGATGATCATCATTCAAATTAACAGTATCTGAAACAACTCCTATCTTTAGTGCTTTGACAATATGACTTTTTTATTTCTCATTCTTGTTCAACTTATTAAAGGGAATAAATATTTTGATTTTAGATATTTCATTTTCTAAACTGAAAGAAGAATGAGTTTTCTCTACCTCTTTGATGGTTATGCCTTTCTTTTTTGCAATCAACTTTTTTCTCACTGGAAGTAGGTGTATCAACTTGGCCTTTCTTCAAAGGAGTTATTGGAACCTTCCCATTTCTCAAGTTATACTATCTTTGTACTTCCATGATTGCATTTTGGCACCCTTTCTTGTAATCTTTTGATTCCATGAGCATGATATCTTTTTGTGGCTGAAAGAACAATTCTTGTTCTTATTTTGTCAAAAATATTATTTCCTCCTCTTCATCAAAATAATGTATATAATATTGATCTTTTGTTGTTTCTTCATCTTATGCAAAATTCTCCTGTAAAGGAGGCCTGATTTGTTGTTGATCTCCCTGATTTCTTTTTCCTCTTTGTTTTATTTGAACTTTAGGTCTCTAAAAATTTGGATTTCTTACTTGAGGAGGTACTTGTTGTTCTATAACAACAACTTTGTTTTCCAAAGTCATTCTTTCCACTATTTTCACCATGACATCCAACTTTCTATCTGATGAAGATGAAGGCTCCTCTTTAACAACTCCACTTTTTTCAACTTTGATTTTGGCCTTTTCGTTCAATAAATTTGCTTCCACTATAACAAAATTTCTTTGCATATCCTCCAATGTGGTTGGATTTATTTCTTTGAGCTGATAAGGAAGCTCAACATCGAAGCCATCAGGGTAATGAAGCAAATCCAGGCCTAGGGGGGTGGTATTTCATAAGGTATTGAGTTATAAACCTTATTAAATATGGCTGAAAAATCTTGAACTGATTCTCCCATACCTCTCTTTAGGTCATCATACTCATCTAATATTTGTAGGGGATTCTTCTTTACTTCCCATCTGGAAAGGAAACTATGTTCAAGCTGTTGGAAATCGGCAATACATCTAGATGGCAGGGTTCTAAACCATTTCTTGACTTCCCCTGAAAAAATTTGAGCGAAAAGTCTCAACTTAGCATCCTCATGGTCTACCTCTTCTAGGTCTATGAAATCATTTAACTTATCAGGATGTTGTTGTGTTGTAATAACTCCTATACCATCAAACTAGGGCAAGTGTTGACCATAATTTTGTGGCAAATCATGTAATGGGCCTTGTAAATTAAATAGAACATATTGAGCAGTCGTGATTGTGTGAGGTGGACTTGTATTAACCTTTGGGATCTGTAATGAGTATGAATGAGGTAAGGAGACTATTGTTTGAACAATTGATGAAGAAGAAGGAGTGCAAACAATAGAAACAATAGGAGGAGAACAAGATGGAATATTCAGTGGAGAAAAAAATATTGGAGTAGAAACTATTGGAACATGATGCTGAAATGTGGAGGGCTTAGAAGTAGCTTCTTGCAGCGAATGCACAAGATGTTCTAATTTATGAAATTGTACCCCAATATCCCTATCTTCTTCTGATACACTCCCTTGCTGAAAATAAATATAGGATTTTAACTTAGCCTAATCAAATATTGTTTATGTTAGGTTGTTTTCTGATTTAGATGTGAATAAACTCTATTCAAATTTCAAATCAAATTGAACCTCATTGATTGATTTTACTCTTTCAAGGAGGGACACGGATCTTTCTATGAAACTGGTGTTTGATTCTTTTGCATGGTTCTTTTTCTTAAATAACTTCTTTGGACTAGTCAAGATCTTAGGTGGGTTTGGATCTGGATGATTCCTAATATATTTTCTTCTTGAAGACAAATTTTCCTAAAGAAAAATGATTGCAGTTGGTTCTACAAACACTAATATTTGGGTAAATATTCAGCCTATCAGTCTCTAGTTCACTGTTACCCTCATGAACTGGATTTTTCCTTAAGAGAATATTTTCCCAGGGAAGTTCTCAAGCTTTGCACTCTCGAACAACAATGCCACTATGTTAGCACTTCGTAATTCCTCCAGGCTAAGGGTAGGAACCCAAAGGTAACCACAAAACACTTTAAAAATGGAATCTAGCCCTTCCAGCTTTAGAGAGGACTCTCTCTATATAGAGGAATGTAACCAAGGATGAATTATATATGTCACAATGGAAGAAAAACATTAAATGTTCAATAAGCTATAACAAAGCACTATTGTTGAATTCTGAAATAAATCTTGGCTTAACTAAACATGAACACATAAAAAATAAAGCATGATTATAACAAGAGAGAAAATTCACATAGACATGAGAAAAGATCACCATAATAAATTGACACATGAATCCCTGTAAAATTCAACTTAAGCCTTTGCTTAGTCAAAATTACATCATATATAGATAAAAAACAATTAGTTCCTTCCTTTAGGACTTTAGGAACAAAATTCCCCAAAAAGATTCAATTTTTGCCTTCAACAACAAATATAAAACTACTTACTAGTGAAACAGGGAGATTCGTGGGCATAAGGTTAAAAAAAACACATAAATGATATTGCAAGGAATAGGTCGGAAAAATCAGCCCTAGCAGAGCATACATGTTCTTCCTCACACTATATTTGCATGGAACATGCAAAATGAATTCACAAAGAGGACCATTATTTAAAAAGAAGGGTGAAAGAAGCCATTGGAATTGAGAAATCATTCAACACTATGAATAGAGATGATGGGCTAAAGCTAAGTAATTCCTGGAAGCCCTTATTAAAAACAAAAAAATAAATATAAAACATAATTAATAATTAACAAGCATTCATAAATAAATATTAGAATTAAGCCTAATTATAATTAATATCCTA
>APFE030928761.1:0-21458 GCA_000404065.3 Pinus taeda | reverse complement strand
TCTCTGCTTTAAATTGTAGAGCCGGTCTTCCCATCTTGATCTCCATTCTTCTTTTGCAAGTTCCTTCTAGAGGACAAGTAAAATAGTCAAAACAAAATAGAAAGCATTGTATGTGTCAACCACACATTTATCATACTAAAGCAACCGCTGGTTAGCACATTATACAAGTCATGGATAACATCACAATACCAAACGACACCCACGTCATGACATGCATAAAAAAGAGGTGAATGAAGTTTTCCAGTGATTGTTTATAATACAAACCTAACATAAGATAGTTCCATATTTTGAGATCCAAAGATACACAAATTCAACATCAAACTAAGCCTCACCAGACAAATATTTCAAATGGAATCCATCATACCATTACATTTCCTCGAAGAGCTATTTAATCCTAATCCACATCTGAAACCATTAACAACTCACAACCAGTGCAACATAAATGTCTGCCAAATCATGGAAATACATGTAAACAAAGAAAACCACTATGCTAGGCATACCAAGCAACCTGGAGTGCTTTGATTTTTGTTCACCTTAAAATTGTTAGTAGTTTGACGAAGTGTATTCAAAACAATAGAATGAAGATGTTTGGACAATACAAATTGTGTCTATTTCCATACAGATCAAACTCTATGAAATTGACACAAGCAGTCACAAATGCTTTGCTAAATAGAATGCAATCTTCACCAATTAAAAACCAATGTAGCTATAGACCCCAAAATTGGCTCCCCTGAAATAGAGATTTCCACTAAAGATCGTTATGAAGGGCTGTAGGCCCACAAAAAAACCATCTACAACACTAATATGATTTCACTTACTGACAATCCAAGCCTGATATAATTACAAACTAAGAATTTGTTATCATATTAAAACCTATCACACATGTGAGATCTATAGTTCCTTGAATTCAAATGATCAAGCACGCTCACCATCTTCAGTGTACAAGGGCCTCTTCCTATATATCGGATGATAAGGAAAAACAAGGCAATATCAAAATTGTTGTTTCTTCGTGGAAGAAATTTCCCAATTGGAAAATGTCGATCAACTCTAGGAAAATCAATCTATTTTTCACCCACTGCCATATGGAATCAACAATCAAATCCCCCATTTTTTCAACCTTCTCTATGAAATTAGATGCATCTTGAAAAATATAGCTAATATTTGCATCATCAACATTATACATCCCAATTTTTTTATACTAAAAGAGGTCTCGATATTGTGCTGCTGATTGACTAAATTGATTAGCACAAAATCATAGAACATGAGTGACATCCAGAAACTGTAATGTAGTTATAGACCTTGAAGCCAAAGATCCACCAACAAAAAATATCCTGTAACATGTGATGGCCGCTTTGAGCCGACAGCCGAAGAGAGCAAAGCCATCTTTTCCAAAATGTGTTCACTATCAAGCTTTGAAATCTTGTTCAAATATTTCAATTTAACTGTCAGGGATATACTATGACATGAATCACTATTTCCTTTTGGATATTTTCCATGATAGTTGTCCTGGAAAAATGGTGACATTTCTAAGTTATCCTTATAAGGTGATTTTGAGAATGGATACTGAGAAAGTCCTATAAACCTATACCACTAGTATATGCAAGATCTTGTGGTTTTGTGTTTTCCCCATTTTCAAGCATTCTTTACCTACAAAGTTACCTGGAAAGAAAATAATTGAAATGATGAGTGCAAGTGACCTAATTTAGTGGCCCTGAAATCTTCTTTCTCTTCATCCCCTAGAAGATATTTTCTTAGAAATGTATTTATCAAAACATCCAATTTATGGTGAAGTTTGAATATGAATGGTTGCAACTTCATCATTTCTCTTGATCCTCCATGAAAGCTAGCTTGAACTCATGCACAAATTTGTTTTGGCCAATATCTCCATAGATAAATTGATCCATTGATCCAATTGTTGTTTCTAAAATGTAACAACCAAGCTTTTCCCCTGATATCTCATGTAACAAATCTGAAGCAATTTTTGGACTATTTAGAAAAAGCTTGACTACTCTTGGATGCTGTGAAATATCAAACGATATTTTTCCAATGGAAGGATGTCCTGGAACCCCTGACTAAATTGCCACAATATGAAAATCACTATCATGTGTATTTTTGTCTTCAATGGTAAGGAAAATTCCTTCAAAAGTAGTCTCATTCGCATTGTAGAATGCATCCACACGAACCTTATCATATCATGCCTTTAAAGCATTGATCCATCTCCAGTCTGAAATACAATTGATATTCCAAGGACAAAAATTCTAGAGCATTTACCATAGAATATTAACTTTGGTTCCTTGTGTTTCAAACTTTTATTTGAATTTATTTAAGGGTTTTTCCTTTCTTGAATCATGGAGTCTCTCTCCATGTCCTTTTGGATGCCCATTCACGATAATATCAATTGACTCATCTTGAGGTGAACCAAACTCGCCACAGGAGATAGCCTAAAGATTTGTTGCATTTGATCCATTAATTACTGTCTCTTGGGTAGAATGAAGGTATTTTCCAGTAATTTCATGTTAATTGTTGCCTAATAGCCCCGTACATTTTCTTTAAAGTAAAAGAAAAAATGAAGTCCCGTCAATGACAAAAAGTCGACAACAGTCTTTTGTAACATAGTGTGACATGCTGCTAGACGATGCTTAACAATATCAATGCCAATCAATGTCCCAGACCGCCTCAAAATTTCAGCGAGCATGCAGATTTCAACACCCATGCCATCAAATCTAGGAAGTGCCCTATCTGTGATTTCATCAGGTCCCATGAATAACCTGACAAAAGCGTGACAGTGTGTCCCTCAAAGAGGTATTCCAAATCATTTCCCAAAATCAACATTGTTGATTGCATCAAATCCTTCTAGGTAACAATATTTTGATGCATTGATCACTCCAACAGGGCCTTGAACATGGTGGAGTCCAGAAAAAGAAAAGCTTAGAATTCCGAAGCAACACACCTATGCCTTACAGCATATGTAGAAACCAATGATGCATAATTGATCAAATTCACAAATGGTGTTTCCAATAATTGTAAAACTGCAATTGAGCCATCGACTCTCCGAAGGGGTATCTTAGGAAAAACAATGGAACTCTATAGTATTGCATATATCTCAATGTCTATACAATTAGGTTCTCATGGATAACTAAAGAATTTGTCCTCACATGTGGGAAAGAATGTGCGTAGGAGATCAATTTCCTCCTCTTTAAATTTGAAAATTGCAATGAGACGTATATGCTCTTCTAATCCAACAAAGACAATGTTCCTCCTCTTTAAATTTGAAAATTGCAACGAGACGATATGCTCTTCTAATCCAACAAAGACAGTGTACTCCCCCACCTAGGCGCACTCGATTGGGGTGGGCCTTGAATATCTAGTCGAAAGGCTGACAAATCTCTAGTTGTCTTCCAACATATATAACAAGCAGCTTTCTGAGGTGACTTGATTCTGGTATGATTTCAACAATTGTTTTGTTGATAAGTGACTGAAGGATAGGATGCATGAATTAAATACAGTTTCAAGATGCTTCCATTTCAAGTCATTTTGAAAAACAACCTTGTTGATAGTGTGTAAGATGTTGCAATTGATTATATCCCATAGTTCAACAATATGTCCAACTGGAACAAGATGTAGAGTGTTTTTTATTCTTCTGCCATAAGCTCTTTCGAAAGATGTCTCATGGTGGAAAAGAGAACCCATTTACCCACTTCTTCACCATCCTCTTCACTGGTAATCTTTGTTATGTCAAATAATTCTTCCAAAATCTCATAGATATTTCCAACACTTTTGTCATGTTTTAGATCAATTGCACCTTGGTCTATTCTTTTTTCACTCGTATATTTTCTTCTTATACTCAACTTGATTATAGGAAATGGTGTTCATGCATCTATAGAGATACTTTGTAGAGAATCAGACACAAGCCCTGCATGATTGTTTTGCAAAACAATGCTAACATGTTCATTTTGCTGACTAATTTCTTTTTTCCATAACTTACTCATTGGATGGAATGGATTAGAACATTAATCAAGTCTTTTTAGAGATTATCCTTCTCACTCATCAACAAGGAGAAAAGGTGTGTGGAAAATCTCCTATATAAGGATGGACGCTATGGATTATTGGGTATGATTAATTACTCTGCTTTTGATAATGAAACATTTCAAAGATCAGAAGTATAAAAATCTAAAGGATCTTCGTAGACAATTTCTATAAACCACTGTTTGATATTGTTGATACTTAAAAAGATTATTTTCTCTTTTTGTGAAGAATTTTTTTAGATATTTTAAATAGGATCAACCAAGGTAAGATAGATTAGGAAGATCGATAA
This sequence comes from Pinus taeda, assembly GCA_000404065.3. Taxonomy (NCBI): domain Eukaryota; kingdom Viridiplantae; phylum Streptophyta; class Pinopsida; order Pinales; family Pinaceae; genus Pinus; species Pinus taeda. The sequence goes on along the minus strand of APFE030928761.1, from coordinate 17,143 downwards.
AGATGGAAAGGTAGATCTTTTCAATTTATATATTATTTATATGTAATGATGAAATAAGATATAATTTTGAGGGGCATAATAAAGGGATCAAAGATGTATGGGGATGACATAAAAAATATTGAATATGTAACTAATTTTTGATAATGAAAATATGTGGGTTTTTTCTTATTGAAAAAAAAAAGAGATGCACTCAGCAGCTCTAAAACCTATGAATCAACAATGTAGTTCACAAATCAACCCTATAAATTAAATAAACAACACATTGCACTAATGGGGTGTTGGATTCTAGGTGTGGTTTCAGCAAAACAGATCTATGAGTAGTCATATAGGCCACATTTATCTCTCGGCTTGTGTTCTTGTGGAGACTATCAGTAATATTGAGTGAAGAGGATTAAGAATCACTAGCAAGAAAAATATTAAAATGATGAGTGCATGTGACCTAATTTAGTGGCCCTAGAATCTTCTTTCTTGTCATTCCCTAGAAGATATTTTCTTAGAAATGTATTTATCAAAACATCCAATTTATGGTGAAGTTTGAATATGAATGGTTGCAACTTCATCATTTCTCTTAATCCTCCATGAAAGCTGGCTTGAACTCATGCACAAATTTGTTTTGGTCAATATCTCCAGAGATAAATTGATCCATTGATCCAATTGTTGTTTCTGAAATGTAACAACCAAGCTTTTCCCATGATATCTCATGTAACACATCTGAAGCAATTTTTGGACTATTTAGAAAAAGCTCGACTAGTCTTGGATGTTGTGAAATATCAAACGATATTTTTCCAGTGGAAGGATGTCTTGGAACCCCTGATTAAATTGCCACAATATGAAAATCACTATCACGTGTATTTCTATCTTCAATGGTAAGGAAAATTCCTTCAAAAGTAGTCTCAGTCGCATTGTAGAATGCATCCACACGAACCTTATCATGTCATGCCTTTAAAGCCTTGATCCATCTCCAGTCTGAAATACAATTAATATTCCAAGGACAAAAATTCCAGATCATTTACCATAGAATATTAACTTTGGTTCCTTGTGTTCCAAACTTTTATTTGAATTTATTTAAGGATTTTTCCTTTCTTGAATCATGGAGTCTCTCTCCATGTCCTTTTGGATTCCCATTCACGATAATATCAATTGACTCATCTTGAGGTGAACCAAACTTGCCACAGGAGATAGCCTGAAGATTTGTTGCATTTGATCCATTAATTACTGTCTCTTGGGTAGAATGAAGTTATTTTCCAGTAATTTCATGTTAATTGCTGCCTAATAGCTTCGTACGTTTTCTTTAAAGTAAAAGAAAAAATGAAGTCCCGTCAATGACAAAAATTCGACAACAGTGTTTTGTAACATAGTGTGACATGTTGCTAGACGATGCTTAACAATATCAATGCCAATCAGTGTCCCAGACCTCCTCAAGGTTTCAGCGAGCATACAGATTTCAACACCTGTGCCATCAAATCTAGGAAGTGCCCTATCTATGATTTCATCAGGTCCCATGAATAACCTGACAAGAAATTATTGCATTACAATTTTGACATCCCAGTATTAGAGTACATAACTTGTAAAGAAATGATGGTGTATGCATTTGCATTTTCCATTAAATTGTCCAATTACAAGCTATAATATCTAGCCACACGATAAATTGACCTATTCTAACTTGTAGCCACACAGGAAAGTGAACTATTCTAAATTGTAGCTTCGTGGGAAAGTGAACTATTCTAGCTTGTAAAGAAGAAATGATGTCGCATGTGTTTGCATTTTCCATTAAATTGTCCAATTACAAGCTACTATATCTAACCACCTGGGAAAATGAACTTGCAAATATATAATAGATTATACTAATTCAAAGAGAAAAGGTAGCGATCTTATGGATACATACTTGATTAACCAGATGCACTTCGCTCTCAGAATTCCTCGCTTCTAAGAAGGCCCCTCATGCTTTTTCTTTTCGATTCAATCATGTATAAACCGAATAGAGGTACGACTGTAAATTGTTCAGAGGCACGAATGAGAACAATGAACGTCTAGCTATTATGCCTGATGAGAGAGGAAGATGGAAACCCGTTAGAAATTTACGCATCAGAATAAAATCAAAGACGACAGAGCTCACCCAAACCAAGAATGGAGAATAAAAAATGAGCCCTAAACAACTTTCAAATAACGAACATGCCATTTCCCAATTTGCTTTGTTTCTTTTGAACTCCTGTAACTAGACACAAGTTGATTTGAAGTTCCCACCATCCCAAGCTCGACCTGGTAATCTCATAAGCAAGGAAGCAGGCGACATTGGCAGGAACACTTCTGGCCATGGCTTTGACCAAGCCTTTTAGACAAGCCTTTAAGCCCTTCTAAAGCAGCAATTTTCTTGACGACATTAATTGTACCAACATAATTTGGATGGTGAAATTCATCAATCTGAATGACACTCTTCAACTCTTCAAAGCATCAGTTGGATATACAAGTGTCCAGCTAGAAGCGCCAAAAACCCCACCAGAAACAAGCAAGGTACCCATGCCCAATTGAGATGCATCATGTCGTCATTCCATGAACGGCTTCAAAGCCTTATACATGCCATATGCAATGCCATTTACAGATACATCCCTTAATAAAGTAGCATAAAGCCCTTAAACAATTCTCTGGCTCCTTCGGATCTTAAGACATGCTTAGCTACATCAACTAGGCCATTGTGTTTAATAGAAGTTGTCACTCTTGTTACCCCTAAAGTTGCAACTGAAGCAGTAGCCAAAGCACTCTGAGCTTGCAATCTACATCTGATAAGCTTAGTTGGGCAAGTCAAGAAAGATAAGCAATCCCTGCCCCTTCTCCACACACCACCTGCTGCCCTACAGTGGCAAACCAGGCTCAACCCTAAATAGGGCTTCCATCTGACCTCTTGCACTAAACACAACTGCATTGCAAGCTGCCACAGTGGACAAAGGGGCTCCCATTCCTTTGTACATCCCTGTGAAGCCTTCTTTGGCAATGGTCTACTTGACAACATCCATTGCACCGACATAGCGAAGATGATGGCCAGGAAGAAGCAATGGTTGACTCTGGGGCTTCACCTCAATTGTGTCAAAGGGATGCCCAGATATCAGTTGTATTGTTCCCCCAACAGTGCTAGAAATTAGATCCTTTGCTACATCGATTGCCATAATTGGAAGCGACTAATCCTAAAACCTAATATCTACAACACACGACTTTACTTTATGTGGAACTCTATCTGACGTTTAATATCGATAAAATCCAGCCTTTTATTTAGTTTTCAATAATCAGAAGTATTCTAAATGCAGAAAGCTTCCTTAAAATGGGTGTTCAAGGTCACTCAAATTATACATAGAACCTTAAAATGGGTGTTCAAGTCCACTCAAATCGTACATAGAAGGCGGATGAATTGCTCACCTGATCAACATGCCTTGTCCAACAGTAAAAACAACCTATTGTAACCCAGGGAAAAACCTACAAGCAAAACCCTGCCTAAGATGGACCAAGATTCAATAACTTGGAAGCAGCAGAACCTGGAAGTCAGTTGTTGGTTGGGGCGCTCATCCTCGATAGCATTTGCGGCAGATAAAGTTGAGCTTAGAAGGAGTTGAGTACCCACTTGTACAAATATCAAATCCATTAAAACCCCATATTAAGCTTAGAAGAATTAGAGGTTAGCAAATCAGAAAGGGCATTGAATTATGCTAGAGGACAACTTTCTCACCTGTGGTGGCTTGGAAACACAAGGCTTGACCTGCCATAATAGGCAAATTATTAGTTACCGTAAGTAAGCGCGATGGCCCTCTTTACATGTATAGAAATGGAAAGAAAAACCATTAGAAAGAACAAATAAAAACCATTAGAAAGAACAAATATATATATACACCTGCTCTTTAGTATTATTTTCGAATGCAGATAAGACAATACTTTTTTGGACATTTGGAAAAATAGACTACTCTGCCTTTGTCATTTCTTTTACAGTGATGGAAATTCGTATTCACAGTGTTCTGTGACGTTGCCTTCATTTTATTCCCCTATGCTGGAATATTGTGATGTTGCCTTCATTTTATTCTTCTATGTTGGAATATACTATCCACCCCCATCTGCATTTTTCTGACAAAATTCTTGGTATTCTTAACCTTGAAAACATCAGGAGTTGGGGTAATATTTAACCCCTCGTTGCTTAAATTCAGTGGCGCAGGTCGTTTAAGTTATGTGTTCGAAATCGATGCATTGTACTCCAAAAAGCCATTGGTTGCTTCCTTATTGCAATCCTCGTCAATTAACATCATCTTCGTTACCCGCATTCATTAATTTCAAAACCCCAAATTCTACCCCAATTTCTTCCTGCTCCTCTTTGACCTTGCGTTTCCGCCCTCTCTTCTTCACACCACCATCAATGCCTTCATGTAACACAGTCTGGGGCTTCCTACCCCACTTCTTACCCTGGCCTCTGGTGCTCGCAGTGGCCTTGGACTCTTGTTGCTACTGCATTTGATGTTTCTCGCATTCCGACATTGGTACATTAGTGGGTTTAAGCACTGCGATTCCACAGGCCACAGCGCGGAGCTTCTTGCCCCGCTTTCTGCCTTGGCATCTGGATCTCCCAGTGGCCTTGGGTTGCTGCTGCAGCAATTTTCTCGCAATCCCCAGTCCTGGGCATGCCTCGCTTCCTACCCTAGCCTCTGATGCTCGCAGTGGACTTGGATTGTTGTTGCTGCTGAAATTGATGTCTCTGGCATTCCGATATTGGTGGTTTGAAGCTCTGCAACACCACAGCCTTGGGCTTGCTCCTATTGACCTTAGGTCGTTGGCGCCACATTGCTCTGAGCTCCTTTCGTTGCAATTCTCTCATTGTGAGCATTCTGGTGTCGTCATTGTTCATCGCCATAACCTCCATGAAGAATTCAAACGGACCCTACCAGGAACTCCTGTGTAAAAAGCGCATAGATGTGGAGCGGAGAGCATTGTTCATTGCCATAAACTCCACTAAGAATTCAAAGGGACTCTACTTGGAACTCCTGCGTAAAAAGCGCACAGATGTGGAGCGGAGAGCATTGTTCATTGCCATAAACTCCAATAAGAATTCAAATGGACTCTACCTGTAACTCCTCCATAAAAAGCGCACAGATGTCGAGCAGAGTTTTTTTTAAGGGTATTTGAATGTTTTAAAACATTTTTTATTAAATTAGACGGCTGATTTTTGTTCAATCGTCTAACAAAAGATCTAACGGCTACGATTAGGATAGAAGGGCATTTGGGGGAGTTCATTTTAGAGGTAAATGCCTTACGGCGGAACGAGAAAAAATGAACAAGATGTGCATTTTAATTTTTTTTCAAGTTATTTATTTTAACTCTTCTATACTTTATAATCTGAAACTTAGATTGACTCATTTGTTAGAACTTTGTCTTCTGGCAGCTTATTTGTGGAACCAATTTGCAAGTCATTGCCCTAAGTTGCAAAGGTTTTTAATCCAAATCAACAACGAAACACGTAACACTTTTCAGTGTTTGAGTGCATTCACGCAAAGAAGAGTAAAAGTTTGGAACAAAATTTGTTGGATGAATCAATTTGTGCAATACAGTGTTCAATTCAAGGGGGCAATTGGTTGAACAATACTTCTCATGTGGACCCCATAGTCTTGGAGGAGACTGATCACTACTCAAATTGGATTGTGGAGACTCAAAGAGTCATCCAGCATATTTTCTAGGGGACAACTTTATTTGGATGGGCTTGGGGTCCCATAATTGCCGGAAGTGCATGAATCAAGTATTGGACCTTCTGAGATAACCCCCTCAAGGGAGAAGTACAACAGATACAAAAGTTGGTCCTCACCAGAGGACATTCCTAAGGATGCAACCTGTGTTGATGATCTTGATGAATCATGAGTCATGACCCGTGACATAGTATGTCCTTACTAGTTTATAGTTTGAAGCTTTTTTGGACTTTGGAGACCATTTCAAACATTATTGTTAATGTATTTTATGTTCATAGTTTATAGTTTATGTATCTCGATGTAATTTTTCCTATCTACACCAGTACATGCAATATAAGTCAATAAACTTGCATATGTGGTGTCTAATTGTTTGTATTTACATTGATAAATATTTTTCATGGGTCAAGTCCCTTGACATAGTATGTCTTTATTACTTTATAGTTTGAAGTGTTTTTGGACATTGGAGACCATTTCAAGCATTATTGTTAATGTATTTTATGTTTATAGTTTGTAGTTTATGTATCTCACTGTAATTTCTCCTATTTGCACCATTACATGTGAACAGTGATATAAGTCAGTAAACTTACATATGTGGTGTCTAATTGTTTGTATTTACATTGATAAATGTTTTATGCATTATTTATTCAGCCAAGTAGTTCACTAGGTCAAAGGCCAAGTTTGAGCCAAGCCTTTTGCCAAGTCAAAGACCAAGTTCTAGCCGAGTAATAATCTTTGACCTCACCATGTCTGACTCTCATAACTATGGCATCCAATAGATATTGTAGTATAGCCAACTAGCATATTCAACAGCGACAACATATTTTCCATATATATTGGTGAACCTGAAAACAAATTTGATATACCAAGAACACAACTCCAAAATGCATAAGAGTTAAACAACAATATCGAGTGATCTTTCTTGCTTTTATATAAGATTTCATCAACTTTGTCAAGCTTGTTGCTCGATGTTTAACTCCTAAGACTAGGAGCCATTTTGCACTGGTAGGTTACTTCAGTTAGGTTGAATTAGCAATCCATCTAGGAAATTTTGGCTTCACACTGCAATATCAGGTCAGGATTAGCTACATTAAAAATGAACTAACATTCCCCAAACTTTAATGTAGGTCACAGCCTACTTTAACCACATTTCTATAATTTATTTTACTTCATCTGTACAGAGAAAAACATAATTGACATTATCTAGCAATAATGGGTAGTACAAAATTAGCCTTAATTCAACAAAGCACGCCTAAAACTTGGAGGAGAGTTCCCCTTGCGTAATTGAATACTTCATACCATATGGAATAGATCATGCTTTTTTTAATCATGATGGTTGCAAGTTCGAAGGGCTCCACAACAAAAAAAGCTTGCACTTAAGCTTAATAAACAATGAATTTTTTGACTTACTGAAATGAGCACTAAAATGGAAAACAAATCAGCAAAGAGATGGTTTAATCTACAGTGAAATTTTTACTTATTGAAATGAATGCTAAAAATGGAAAACCAATTAGCAAGAGGAGATTTGAATAACTCAAAAGAGATGGAAGGTATACCAAAGGATTATGATGAAAGGTTGCATGAGGAAACTATCCAGCAAAGGCTGACACAAGGAAAATACAAGGGATGATGATGGAAAATGGTCCGGCTGGTCTTTAAAGTTAAATCATGAAATAAGGTTGCAACAAACACAACAAATGCATATATTAGTGTAGACCTATCTTAACTTAGGATCTATTAAGTACCAAAAGGAATCAAATCTTTTGAGATGTAAATTTTTGGATCATAAGATGGATCTAGGTATAGATGAAGAAAGGGGTCGCAATATTTCTATGTAAATATCATAGCTGCAATATTTCTATTTATGTGTAAATCTGGGTCTCTCTTTTATCTCTTTATATAGCCATTTAATATTAGATGTACATATCAAATCACGTATATATATATAGAGAGAGAGAGGGGGAGAGAAAGATTTTTATTTCTGTTTGTATATACATTTGGCTAAGTCTTTATTATTATTTGCTATAAATATTATATCTTTTTTGAAGCCAACATGTAAGCATTGCCCACATGAAAAATGTGACAACATATCTATCATACTGGACTGTAGATGCACCTTGCTACTCTTGGTGTAGCAAAAAATTAAAAGCTTGTGCACAAGGCATGAATAAGTGGAGTTGGGAAAACATATCCAGGAAGACATCTCGGAGGTTGGGAAAAGAAAACAGTATACTAAACCTCGACAAGCACATAACCTAGGACTTGGCGATTTTAATCTCACAGCGTATCTGACCCTGCAGTAAATATATTGAAATCCATGTTGATGCAATCTCTAAAGATATTGAACCCTTAAGGTTCCTTAATTTGGCTTCCTCCAACAATTTTCTCAATTTATAAGTTCCAACACAAGGAGTTTGACTTGTACAGAACAGTTCTTTGTTCAAGAAACTTCCAAAATCACTTTCCCTAACAGGGTTGCTTTAAAACATGGACAATAGAGATTCATCAACCTCCCAAGTATAAGAATTAGAAGTATCAGAAAAATTCTACAGTTATTCGATAACCTCGGCACCAAGGCCAATTAGGGAGAATAACACTTGCAAACTACAGGGTGTAAGATAGAGAAATGTAAACACTATCACACAATTATCGAGTTCATGAGAGAGGTCAGCCAATCATGCAGAGAACGAGGCAGCCCCAGGCAGGCCTCAAAGAGATGTACCAGATGGAGCAATTAATGATAGCAAAGGCAGGATAGGTGGCAGTGCAAACAACAATCCACAAGGGGCAGCCACATCACCTATAACAAGAAGACAAGTGAAGGCACATTAATTATAGCATCACATCTCCTTCTTAGATATGAGAACGTAAAGGAAAGTTGATTGGGTGAGGAGGTGGGTGTAGGGAAGACTATTGATTGACATGATAATAGAAATGCTGATGTTGATGCAGATGACTAACAAAGTTGCTCTTACAGGGGAGGGGTTTCACAACAAGCAGCCCACGAGGGAATGTAGACCATGCCCCAGTCCATTGAACGCGTCATAAAAGATACAAGGATTATGACACAGTACATTTTGGCCAAGGTGGGGATCAACTGTTCTTTGGGGATGAGTCACCAAGTTGTGGATTCAATGGAGATGGAAAGCTGGAACCTGGGAAAGCCAACACCACACCAGTGACTCCTCCCTCCAGGATTGAATCTGGTTACAGACTTTTATTTTCTGATACCTGTTAGTTAGCAATATTTAGGAAAATCTGAGCTTAAGTAATCCAATTCATCTTAGTAATTTTTCCTTGGAGAAGCCTAGCTGATAAACACACCAATAGGGAACTTTAATAGATAAATTTGGTAGAAGTTGATGATCTGAAAGTCACACCTGTTTTTTGGTTTCCCCTTATCTGTATTTTGAACCACTGCAAACACGGATACGGCCCAGGAATATTTTATTTATGAACTGCAAAACTAGGATCCAAGATCTAAACTAAAACCCCATAATTTTGTGACTGAAAATCAACGCTAAGTACTTTCTTCTGTATATTAATAAAATCCTTGTTTGTTGACTAAGGAAATAGTTGTAAAATAACCCCTGATTATTTTTCTAAGGACAAACAGGTGTGGAATTTAAACTCCACCAGCGACTAAATTTTTGCAGCAATTTTCTCACTTTTCATGTGCAATCATGACATAACACATATGAAAACTAAGTGCCATTAGTAACATTGCACATCAACAACATACTCAACTTTTCAGCACACACCCCGACAAAGCAAAATAATGCAATAGATCCGTGTGCCATTCACACAAGTCCAAAATATTACCATGTAGAGCAGTTTTTCCACGCTGCATCAAGAAACTTACATACCATACGACATAACCATACATAGAAATATTACAAGAGACAAGGAAATATAAGCAATATAGTTCTAACGTCAAATATATCCAATGCTAGCAAGCAGTTTGTTGAGGAAAACTCTCCCCTGCTCTATCTAGAATTACAGATCTATGTTAACAAAAGAAAGAATGCCTACAAATCAAATTAAATTAAGCCGATGGATGAGAAAGACTACCATAAAGACAACAGAAATTCTGTTAAGATTTTAAAAAATTAAGGTAATTCTTGCCTCGTTTTTAAGAAAATATTCCATACAACATTACAAAAGCTTGACAATGGATTTGTTTCCAAAGCCCACGAATGCAGTTGAATTTTTCTCCGCCTGTTCCCACTCCAAGCAATTACTACAAAAGATCTGTGCCACTGAAACAAATACCTTTCAGAAAATCACCAGGAGAGAGAAAAGCATGTAAATCAAGTTGCAAGCATACGCCACCAACCCTCGTTGTTCATCGCCGTGAGATGCCAAGACAATCAATAAACTGCTGCAAGCTCTTGTGCACCAAAGCACGGTCAATGCCGCCATGACAAACATGACAAGTCCTTGAGGTGGGATAAAAAGCGCAGATGCTGAGAAAATCACCATTGGCAACATACAATAGCCCACCAAGCTCAGACATCTATACAGATCCAAGCTACCATTTCTCCCTGCCAACATATTGAACACAAAATAGAGGAATAGGGAAGCGACTGTCATCCAGTGCAAAATTACGCCGAAGTGAAGCTTTCCTGCTAAAACTGGAAAAGCCCAAATGCTATGCAAAGCAAAAAAGGGCCTGATAGGTCAGCATTCTCATGTAGATTGAGATTCACTCTAAAGGGATTCAAAAGGTTTAAGGTCTTCTTTGTTATGAGATGGGTATTGATCCCCAATTCAAATGGACTCTACCTGGAACTCCTGCGTAAAAAGCGCATACATGTGGAGCGGAGAGCATTATTCATTGCCATAAACTCCACTAAGAATTCAAATGGACTCTACCTGTAACTCCTCCGTAAAAAGCGCACAAATGTCGAGTGGAGTTTTTTTTAAGGGTATTTTAATGTTTTAAAACATTTTATATTAAATTAGACGGCTGATTTTTGTTCAATTGTCTAACAAAAGATTTAACGGCTACGATTAAGACAAAAAGACATTTGGGGGAGTTCATTTCAAAGAAAAACGCCTTACGGCGTAAATATTGAAGCAATTCCAACCGATTCTTCCATATGTCATTTGATATCAAGAAAGAAGTCATCTTATTTGATATCAAGAAAGAAGTCATCTTATTTTTGGGTTTTCCTTTTTCAAAATATCAAAAGCATCGACGCGTTCGTTTTGAAATTTCTACAAAATAATAAATTTGAAGAGTAAGGAACACATTAAAATTATACATCAAATTCGATAATTGTAGATAATGGATCTAAACAATAAGATTTATTCCTAGTACTCTTTTTTTGAGCTAGTACATACATTCGAGCTAGTACATCCATTACCTAGGTGATTTGGCCTATTTTATATATTCATTTCTACCTTGCTTTCATAAATTGAATTGATTAATTAAGGGAGTGTGTTGAGATAGTGCTGGTTAGAAATATTGTTTTATTTTCATAATTCATAATATTTCTCGGTGGATTCAATATAAGCTTGAAGCAAATGAGATTTACAATAATGAAAATTGGGATGAATTTATTCATATTTTTTATTTTTAATTATTTTATTTTGAGCATAAATGGTATGTTTCTCATCTAGTATATAAAATGTGAGGTTTTCATTTTGACTATATATAAAATGTGAGGTTTTCATTTTGACTATGTTTTCAAATTTAGTTATAATAGGTGGTTGAGGTTTTGAGTCATTTTGTTGAAAGGAATTAGAAAATCATCTTTAAGTATTGGTGTAAAGTTTATGAGAAGTGAAACCAGCCTTACGACTTTTTTTCCATTCACTTTCCAAATTTGCAAATTTGGAAAAGCTATAGGACATTTATTGATATCAATAAAAAAATTTATTAAATATAAAGGATTTTATCTATTCCTTTTAATTTGAAATTAAAAAATTGTTAAATATAAAGGATTTTATCTATTCCTTTTAATTTCCTTCTAATTTCTCATAGATATTGCCTTTAAAGACTTGCTTTCAATGACTCAAAACTTCATTTACTCATATCCTTTCTTAAATTTTTTATGCAAGTTGTTATAAGAAACATCAAATTATTATGTAAAATTATTTTTATGATGAGTATCTGTGATATTATTCATTATATTTATTCAACTTTAGATTTTTTTGGGTCGCAAATATTTTTCCAATATTGTTAGAATACTCTTTTTCAAATCATTTGTTTTATTTTTCCCTCACCATTTGATAAATCATATGACAGTAAAACCTAATCTTTTTTTGCACAATATATATTAGTAAAGACAAGATCATTTTTCATTAGATTTGGATGATAACAATTAATAGGAAGGTATATTCATAATACTAATAAGTATTTTTCTAACTACCTTGATTTGGAAATACAATATATCTTTATTAATCACATAAATAGACACGACAATGCTAATATGGGTAACATTTGTCTCATCCATTTCATAAATATATAAACCTATGTGGAAGTTGAATGGATGAAATAATTTAACATATCATTCATTTGAAAATTCTCTATTATTGTAGTCAGCTATTACTTCAAGAAATAAAATCTTTTTTGAATTTATTAAGAGCGACAAACCTTCACCTTTTTTACATATAGTTAATGAATAAATTTATTGATATAAAAACATTATGAAGTTAAATATAAGATCTCACAAATAAATTAAATTAAAACGATATCATATACAATCAATACATTGTATAAAATTAGGAAGGAATACTATAGAAGGAAATATTGGTTGACCCATCCCAAGGATTGCCTAATGGATTTTTCTCAAGGAAGGCTCATTCAACCCTTGAGTAGAATGATCCTCAACATAAAAAATATTCTTAAGGAAGTTTCAATAGTCACTTCAAATACATGCATGAATGATTCTAATATCCCCCCTCAAATATAATACCATGTTAGAGAAAAGGTTGCTTAACCATTCCACGGATAAGTCATAGTGAGAATACCATACTTGAGGAAGGGTTGGTCAAGTTTTTTGTATGCCTTCACTTAATGTGATTATTATTTTAGAGGAGCGGTTGAATAATCCTTCCCCATGTTCCCTAGGATGAGAATACTATGGTCGGGGGAGGATTGGCCACTCCTTCCCTAAGATGCCAACTATAGAAATAATATGGTAAATGGTCAATTGATCATTATCCAAACACTCCTATTAGAGGGAATGTTATGTCAAATGAAGAGTTGACCAACCCTTAAACTTAATACTTAATGATGAGAAGTCAATAATTAAGGAAGTTTAGTTGACCTTTCCATTGGATTCCCCAAAAATGCAATTCTTGTGGAAGGGTTGCTTGATCTTTCTTTGTGATAGCTCTTAAAGAGATTACTATTGTGGAGTAGTTTTTTTATTATTATTGTTACTTATGGTCCACTAGAAAACAATACTATGCTCAAGAAAGGATTTGTTAACCCTTCCCTAGGATCCTAGTTACAAGAACATGGTTTGATAAAATATCGACTAACCATTTTGGAAGTATCCTCTCAAAGATAATAATACGTAGAATAAAGGATCAATCTACATTTTGAATAGAAACCTAGTTACATATACACCATGCTTGAGAAAGGCTACATTAACCCTTCTTTATGCTCTATTATGACTAAAATACAATGATTAATAAAGGTTAATTTAACCTTCTATCTTCCTCCTTGGACAAGAATAATACACCTAAGAAGGATTGGTAAAACCTTCCTCAGAATCCTCATTACAAGAATACCATGTTTCAAGAAGGGTCTATCAACCACTCCCTTTATACCCTCTCAATGGGAATGCTATGCTAGGGGAAGTGTCCAAATTTATTCCCATTATATACCCCATGGCATGAATACCATTCTTAAGGAAGGGTTAGATAACCCTTCTTTGTGTCACCCTTTAATCATTTTGAATCAAGGGTCAGCTAATCCTTCTCCATGCTCTTATTATTCCTAAGAAAGCATCATTTGCCCCTTCCCTAGGATCCTAGTTAAAATAATACTATGTTTGAGGAAGATCCATATGATCCTTTAATGCCCCTTCTCAATCGGAATACTACTCTAGAAAATGGATCAACCAACCCTTCTTTAGGATACCCTATAGGATATTTATATAATCTAGAAAGGACTATCCAACCATTCCTTGATATTCCCCTAGATGTGAAAATTGCGCTTGAGGAAGGGTCATTCATCCCTTCCACTAGATAGCTTGTAGAGTGGATGCCATACATGAGGAAGGTTTGGTAGACCATTTCATTGACTTCCCTAGACAAGAATATTATTCTCAATAAAGGATCAATTTAAGCTTTTCTAAGATCTTAGTTACAAGAATAATATGTTTGAGGAAGGGTCATCCACCCTTCCCCATGCACCCTCTTATTGAGGATACTCTACAAGATGAAGGGTTAGTTGATCCTTCCATAAAGCTATAACATGATATGAATATCATGCTTGAATAATGGTCAAACAACCCTTTTCCATGCTTCCCTTGTTGAGAATATCATACAAGAAGAAGGATTGGCCGACGCTTCTCTAGAATTCCATCGACAATATCTCTAAGTTTGAAGAAATCTTAATTTCCTTTGCCTAGTATCTCATTTGACATGAAAATTATTCTTGAGGAATGGCTAACCGACCCTTCCAAATGATATTTAGTAGCATACATTCCAATTCTAACGAATGGTCATTCAATCCTTTCCCATGCTCTTACTAAAAAAGGACTAGTTCACCCTTGTCTCTCCTCCCCTAATGAAGAACAATATTCTTGAGAAAATATTCCCCGACCATTCCTTGACATCCCTATTATAAGAATAATATATTTGAAGAAGGGTTGATTAACTATTCCATGTATACGCTCTTCATGGGAATACTATGTTGGATCAAAAGTCAACCAACCTTTCTAAAATATACCCTTTCCCATGCATACCATCCAAAACCGTTGGATAAACCATTTAAAAGGAATATTTATCCTATAGTTCCCAATATAGATGCCCTTATGGGATGTTGAACTATGTTTTTATGGACCTTACACAAGTTCTAAAGCCACTATAATCTATCCATAGGGAATCATCAACCTATATGTCATGAAATCAATGCATGAGAGATTAAGTGTGGAACTACTCTTCAAAATTAATGTAATAAATATGTATGTTAGGTATATGTGAGGTTATCGATGTGATATAGATTTAGGTAGTAAGTGTTAAGGGTTTAATGTTATTTCAAGAAAATCAATAATCATTCTCATGGAAATTCATTAAAGATAAGTTATAATTAGAAATGAATAACATTTCTAAAAAAGATTTACAATATTATTATATTTTCAAATAACTCCACCAAAATATTTAATTTTTCAATACTTAATGAAATATTAATTTATGTATAGTAGATGTAAATGATAGAAGTTAATTTATGGAAATGATAAAATAAAATAAAAACTTAGTAGTGAGTTGCAGTGGTCTTAATCATATACATAATAGTAATGACTAAATCTTACCTAGCTAATGAAAACCTTAGAGAATTTTTTATAATCATAAATAAAAAAATAATTAAAAGTTACTGAGAAATACATATTAATTAGGTGTAGAATAATTTGAGAAACAATTAACCTAGAGAAATTGGCAACTGGGTTAGTCTTCTACTATCATAGGGTAGATTCTGGATGTACGACTATAACTTGGTTGTACCACTATAACTTTGAGCCTACAAGGTGTCCTCTTATTCGTGTGGGGCGAGAATTGAAGTTTAGATCTCTTTGTTTACACTACTTCTATCACCAATTGAACTACTCCTGAAACATTGTAATTTATATATAATCAAATGAATACATATTTAATTGAATTTAGTTAAATAATTGCATGAAAATTTTTTTGTTTCTCACAAAAAAAATATATTTCTACATTTAATATTTTAAATCATATAAATATTGCTAAATTTATATATATATATAATAATTTATAAATTACATTTATTATCTAATAACATAAATTTAAAAACATAAATTAATTTTTGTAATATATAAATATATTTCTCTAAAATATAATATAAATTAATACTAAATAAAATAAAAAAAATAATTTAAAAAATTAAGATTTTTTTTTTTTTTTTAATATTTTGCCTAACGAAAATTCAAACAAATCATCGCAAATCACCATCCTCAATCCCATTAAAATTTGGGAATTCACTACATGTACGCATATTCTTAAAATTAAAGGTAACAATGACGTCAATGGTGTGAATACATATTTAGGAAATTGACTGCTTGTACGCATTATTATTAAAATTTGGGAATTCACTACATGTACGCATTCTTAAAATTAAATATAACAAAGACATCAATGGTGTGAATACATACTTAGGAAATTGACTACTGGTACGCATTCTTAGAACTAAATGTAACAACGACATCACTGTGTTGTATACCTGCTTCAAAATCAAATGAAACATACCATCACAATGAATCTCCAAAGGCATCAATGCCAAAAGCATAGGTATCAAAATCCACCCAAAACTTGTAAGACCTTCCAATTCTACTCATTAAACGTTTTAAACAATTTAAAGCAGAAGTTTTTAAAAATCTCTAAAATTTAGAGATTTTAGTTAACATTAATTAGAAAAATGTATAAAAAGTTATTTTATCTATTGAATTAGTATATATATGAAAAAATTAATTGAAAAAAAAAATTAAGAAAAATGTTAATTAATATTTTTATATACTGAATTTGTATTAATATAAATGATAATATAAAAAATTTTACATTTAGATTTAATAAGTGTTTGAGATGATTCAATTTATCTAAATGTTATGTTTTTTTCAAATTTTATGTTTTAAAAAAAATTTTAAATAGTAAAAATTTTAATAAAATCCAAATTAAATATATTATATTAATTCTAATAAATAATTAATATTATTTTATATTTAAATATAAATTTTCAACATCTTTATATATATAAAATATAATAAAAATAAAAATTAATTAAATTATAATTTTTTTGCATAATACTTAATCATGTAACAAAATTTTTCTAATAAATCACATTAATTTTTAGATAACACATTTAAAAAACTTAATCATCTAACAAAATTCTTTTGAATAAATTACGTCAATTTTTAGATAACCCATTTAAAACCCACTAAAATTCATCGAAAAAAACTTAATCATTTTAAAACTATTAGTCTCATCATAAAAAAACTTAATCATTTAAAAACTATTAGTCTATCATCCCATAGATTTGAAAACCTAATCTAAAATGACTTAGATAAAGGTATGAGGAAAAAAAAAGCCAAAACGAGTAACATAAAATAATAAAACTTTTTTCATTTCTTCGCATAAGCTTGCAAGTGCAATTAAGTGAGGCGAGGGAATTGCACACCAATTAACCGCTGATTCTAGTAATAGCGCGCTAGGGACAAAATAATGAGAATAAAAGAGGACCTAAT
>APFE030928760.1:74612-108752 GCA_000404065.3 Pinus taeda | reverse complement strand
TTACACCTCTGGATGTTTGTGATGTACTATTAGGCCAGCCATACTTGTGGAGGTGACATGCTGTGTATGATTCAAGGCATTGTGCTGTCATTATTTCTTTGAGTAATTCATTATATAGGATACCAGAGGTAGCCCCACCTACTGCCACCTCTTTGATCACTGCTAAGAAAGGCAGCAAGCTCATCTCACAGACCAGGAAATTCATTTGTATGGTTCACTCCCAAAGTAAAGGGAAGATCGTTGCTACATCCATGACCCCCTCAAAGGGTTCCTCCACGCAGCAGCAGCAACAGCAAAGGGATACGGTCATGACAGAACACAGGAACAACTTCTCCTCACTCACAGGGGTACCAAATAAGTTTTAAGTGGGCGACAAAGTTTGGTTACATCTGCAGAAAGAATGCCTTATAAGAGCCCATCAGAAGCTCCGACCACTCCGACATGGTCCTTACACCAGTACCAAGGCTATGGGGAACAATGCTTTGAAGCACATCATTCCTCCATTCCTTCACTTGCACCGACTGTTCAATGTGGACCATCGTCGACCATGCTTCCCACTATTTCTGGACACATCAGAGATTACAGAACAACTCACCAGCGACCCAGCTCAGCAGAACCTTCCTCATCTCAGGGAGGAACTAAATGCAATGGGGACCATTGCTTCCGAAGGGGGGAGGAATGATCCAGGTGGATGTTGGTGGCCACCCACCTATCCCATTTGGACCCCCACAACTGTCTGTTTCAGCTTTTTCAGTTTCCTAAATTGTAGCACAGTTTACTATTTTTAGCAGTTTTTTGGGTCCTGAACTTCCGGAGCCGTTTTGAGGCCCTAAACGACGTTTTTTTGGGGAATCCAGGGGCAACATGGGTCCATGGAATGGACCGATGTTTCCCATTCCAACAATGGTAGTTCTTGGATAGATCTTTCTAACGAACTATCATACGCGTCAAATGGAGATCGTATGCCAAAGTTACGACCCCGGGAAATTGATGTACCAGTTTACCCAAAACGGGGCCCACAATTTGGTGTTTCATCTTCCAGGGGTAGGTTTTGGAATGTGAAGGGTTTTCCATTCTTTCTCAACAATAAATAGGTCTTTGAGCCTCATTGTAACAGAGTTCAAAACAGTTCAGAGGCATGTAGCCGCCACATCTCTTCTCAGAGATAAGCTACCATCGCCCTCGCTGGTTTATTTCCATTTCTGGTTGTAAGCATATTTAAGTATTTTCCATTAATGAAATGAAGTATTATTTCCACTGCATCTTTGTGTATATGGTTATCTCTGTATTTTGTTGCGTTCCTGTTTAAATCTGGATCAGGTAAAGTACAGGAGGACTTGTAAAACTATCAATCGAAACAACTGCGTTGACTTGGCCTGGAATGTGTGCTGACCAACCAAGATCAT
Source organism: Pinus taeda (assembly GCA_000404065.3). Lineage (NCBI taxonomy): Eukaryota > Viridiplantae > Streptophyta > Pinopsida > Pinales > Pinaceae > Pinus > Pinus taeda. Next base: position 107,346 of record APFE030928760.1, on the reverse strand, counting down.
GGCAGGTGTTATATCTTTCAATCAAGCTAATGTGGAAACTAACATGATCTAAGAATCAAACAATACATCCATAGGAGTTAGACTTGCTTTTCATGAAACAAGCTTCATTCAGAGAGCTGGAATTCTACCATTGTGTTGCCAAGTGTTGTAGCGGCTACAACCACCCCCCAAATTTTTTCCTTAGCTTCATTTTGGAGCCTCCCTACCAACGATCCTTAGCAGCATGTCTTGCATTGTCCAAGTACATATGCTTCAGTTGAGTTTCTGTCGTTTATCAACTTGTGTTGCTTGCTTGTTTTCCTTCCACCCGCATGCTGACATTCCGGAACTTGGTCACATTCTGGTTGTTATTCTCACCTAGAAAATTGCGTAATTCTGGAGTGGAACCACCCTTCCTCTCCAAAATTGTGTAATCCATATGGGCTACCTGTTGCTCTCCAGACACTCCATCACTGGGCTTGCTTTCAAAAATTGCACAATTCTTACTGACAGCGAGGGCTTCAATCCAAAAATTTTGCAATGTCTGAGGGACAACTAGGCTTTCTCAACCCAGAAATTGTGCAAAAGTCATTCACAGGCTTAGAGTCGGTTGCATGTGCTCCCAAGTTGACTAGTTCCCTCCAAGATTGAGAAATCTTGATTTGCATTCATGGGCTACTTTTGCCAAAAAAGAAAAAAGCAAAAAAGCAAAAAAGCATCCCCTAATTTTAGGGATCCATTTTTAGTAGCTGGAGGTTACATGCAAAATCCGTTTTAGAAACCTCTAGCCAAGTGTCTCTTTTTCTTAGATTTATGGCATGCGCGTCATACGACTCAATCTTATCAAATTTATTTATTCGACACTTCAGAGCTCATTCCTCACATCGACCTTGGAGCTTTGACATCCCATGTCGCATCTAGGAGCATTTGGCACATTACGCTCAACTTTTTTCAGTTAAGTCTGCATTCCATGTCTTTTGCTTTTTGTTCTGTCGCTTTTTGTATTTCAGTTTGTGTGAATTCTGTTTTCTTGGTTTCAATGATCGCTTGTTTTCGTTTTGATCCATGTTAGCTTGTAGAAGCATTGTTTCAAGTTTTCCATTGCATCTCACTACTATCACATGCATGACACTGTTTCTGCACTAATGTTGTCCATTGTGACGACTTGCTTCACACACTCACTTGTTTTCCTATTTTCTAAATCTTGCACTCATTGTTTTCATGAATGATCATTCACTGTTGTTTTCACTCTGCTTCGCCATGCATTCAACCATTCCATGTTTTCAGTCGCTTGTCGGCAGGTCTGGGCTACCCTGGCCCAGACCTTGCCTTGCCTGGCTTGCAATGCACATTTCTAAGAGTGAAGGCTCTGCCTTCTTCCCAGAAATTTTGCAAAGCTGGCCCAACACTAGCCTCCAAGCCTGCTCTGTGAAATTCTAAGAGGAAATGCCTTGCTAACCCCAGAAATTGTGCAAATGAAATTTGTTGGTTGTAGTCATTGCTGACTGAAACTACACATTGCATAGTTTTAATCCTCAGTAGGCCAATATGGATTATGAATTGTGTAGTTTTAGTAGAACTGACAGTCCAAACTGTGCTTTGTGTAATTTTGGCAATCAGCCTCCCAGTGAAAATTGCACAATCTCTCTAGTGAGTCACCCATGTGTGTTACAAGTTAGTCCACAAGTTGCTTTTGGTTTTCAACTAATGGATTTCTTGCCATTAGTGTTTCTCTATCTCCAAGTATCACAGATGTTTGTCTGTCTCTCAGCAGTATAGGTAAAATGGCGTCCAAGAGAGTAGGGTCAAAGGACATCGTTGAGAGTGCAATTGGAGATGCAGTTGAGCAAGTGTCTATGAGATTTCCTATCTATGAAGACACTAAGTTGTTCATAGACAAGGATATTGAGATGAAATTGCAGGACATCAATGACACCTTCTCAGGCACATTTGAGGAAAATATGTAAGCCTGCAAGGTTTATGTGAACATACACAAGTCTGGTTTGTACCGAATTGCATGCAAGTATACTGCATTCCCATGCCTGGACATGATCTAATGGATTCTCTCACATAATGATTTGAAAATGATGGTGTTGAGCAATTTTAGTGGGACACAACTTGCTACCTTCAGGGCAAAGGAATTTTAGGAAATGTATCACTTCCCACAACCGATGATCACCATGGATACACCCTTCACTAGACCTAGCAACAGTGAAAACTCAAGAGACATCTTGAAGAGCTGGGTGAAAGGGTCATCGAAGTTCAAGACAACACCTAGCCAGGTTTGCAATATGAGGATATTACACAAGGCATATCAACTCTTGTTCATCTGGGTATGTTTGAAGTCAGGAAATGCAGCGAAGTTATAAGTCAGTAATTGATGACATATACACTGGTTGACTTTGGTAAAGTTGTGTATACACGCTGGCTTGGCTCTTCCAAGTAGCGTATGCACTCTGATGCATGATTTTTGATGATACAGTTAGATCTAAATGTTGTTGCAGAGTTATGTGTTCTACTCTGCGTTCTGGTGACTGTAGTTTGTTGACAGGGTTTCAGTGATTCAGTATTGGGTGATTTAGAGATTGATGATGCTAGTGTTGATTGATTGTGTTCTTCAATGATATTGATGGGTCCAGTATGAAAATTGGATGAAACGTGGCCTTCAGATTATGCTGTTGTGCTTTAGGAGTATCCAGTCTAAAAATTTATGAAACGTGGTACCTGGAGGAAGAAAGAGAAGATTGTAGCCTTCTGTAGGTTGGCATCTATGTACTGGTACATCAGATAGTACAAGAGCAAAGGGGATGGTAGCTCCCTTCCAGTAGCAACTGGAAAACAAGTGAAGGTTGGAGCATTCAATAGGCCGGCACCTATGTACTAGTAAAAGGATCGGCTAGTACAAGAGCTAAGGGGGTTGCAGCTCCCTTCTAGGAGAAGCTAGAGAATGAGAGAAGGTTGTAGCCTTCTATAGGTAGAAGCTTGTGTACTGGTATAAGACTACACTAGTACAAAAATATTATAGAAAGAAGGTTCTTATTAAAAGAAGATAGAGATGACTTGCAATAGGTGGTTTTCATGCACATTGGGTTTCCACCTTATATCATGGTGTTCATGTGTGCTTCTTGTGTGTGATGATCTATTCTGTTTTACTGCTCTTGTTTACTGTTCATATGGCTAATAATGTTCTGATGCACTCATTAAGGATCAACTAACTAAATCATAAGTTTACTGGATATACGCTTGTTTCACTACACACAGTTGCGTATACACGCGGTTTGCCTTAACTGAAGTAGCGTATATGAATCTTAATATGGAAATGAAAAAGTTATATTGATTTGATAATACTGATTCACCCCCCCCTCTCAGTATTATTTCCAACAATTGGTATCAGAGTAGGTCCTTTTGTAGAAGCTTGATCGCTTGAAGGAGATCCGTGGATAAATGGTAAAGAAGCTTAAGAAGAAAGAACCTAAGAAGAAAAAGACATCTCAGAAGAGCTATGACAGTGGGAGAATTGATTGGGGAATATGTGGAAGAAGCACTTCAGATTTAGAATCACTTCTTAATGAAGATGAACAAGAAAAAGAATTATCAGGTATGAATTTGTTATCCTTTGGTGATACATTTATCCATCCATTTGAAGATGATGAAAGTGATAGCGAAACCACTGAATTTGCTCTTATGGGTAAGAAAGAAAGATATCAAATAGAGGCAAAATTTAAAAGGCTTACAGGCAAAATTAGAGATCAACAAGATCTATTGAACAAAAGGGAATGTGCCTTCAAAGAAGAAGCTACCAAACTAAAAGCTCAACTAGAGAAAGGAAACAAGGTAAGGAAGTTATTCAAGGACAAGGAAGATCAATGTCAAAAGTTGTAGGATGAAGTGACATCATTAAGAAATGAAGTCAATGAAAGGAGCACAATACTCAAGAAACTAAGAGATAGATCCAGTTACTATGAAAGCCTTGAAGCTATGATCCTCTCACTAAAATAAGATATTGAAGAATCAAATAAGCAGAATAAAGAACTTCTCCAAGCTTTTGAAAAGCAAGAAAACGAAGTTCTTCATCTAAGACATCAGTTGGAAGAAGGAAGAAAAGTTGAAGAAAACATGAAGAAGCAGTATCATGAAAAAGAGGAGCAACATCAGGTTGAGGTAAATATTCTAAAAGATAACTTAGAAGAAAAGGATAAGCTCTTACGATTTCAAGATAGTACTAAGATCTTGGATAATATTCTTAGTAGTCAAAGGTCTCCTGCTATCAAAACTGGCCTTGGTTTTTATGAATTTGTTGAAGATGAATCTAGCTCACAAGGAGAGGCAAGGAACTCTAATGAAAAATCTAAAATAATCAATAAGGAGATGAGAGGACAACCCCATCAACAACCAAGGAAATAAATTCTTCAAAGAAAATCTTTTACTCCTCCGATGAATAATGTTGAATGTTATGTATGTCATAATTTTGGACATGTTGCAGCCAAATGCAAAAGAAGAATGGTTCAAGACCATCACATAGAAAGATCATCACGTTCCAGGTATTTTAAGGGATATTGCTTTGCTTGCAATATGTTTGGTCATAGAGCTTTTGATTTCTATACAAGGAATATGAAACATGTAAGATGTTATGCATGTAACGAGCTTGGACATACAACAAAGGAATGCAGGAACAAAGTACGAGATCCATACCAGAAGGAGAAAACATCATCACACTTGAAGATATGGAAGAAGAAGGAAGTACAATCAGAAAGATGTGGCACAACACAATATACAGACATAACAAACTCAAAGGGAGCTGAAATTGTAAAACTTCAGTGTCCTAAATCTCATACGCAAGTTTCATAAAGGGAAGTTGTGTATATACGCGAGTTAGTTACTGCACAGTCGTGTCTATGTTAGTTTGAGGAGAAACAGTAGGGACAGACTCAGGAAAAAGGGTCTAATATGATTCAGTCCATTATTTGCTATGTTTGATAATGGTTACAATCTGCTGATGATGTGTAGAAATGTCTTGACACTTGTAAGATGTTTAAAAATTGTTTTGATCCTAAATTAATGATGATGATGCCTTGATACTTCTTACTGATATATGCATGATCAAATCTGACAAGATGGCACAGGTTTAGGGGGAGCATATGCTTTTATTAATGCATTGTTGGCATTATGATTAGTAGTCCTTGGTGATGACGCTTATATATATCTTGCTATGATTATGAGTTGTCCATGAAAAAATCTCATATGATTCTTGGGGTTTACATAGTTGATGTTCAGATCAGATTTGTGGCTGATTCTCTGATCATTCATATATGGTGCTGACATGGTGATCTTCATAAGGATAAGGATAAGTACAAAGCTTGAATACACATATTCATTACTTGATGATGAGTCACTCATATGTTGTTGTCGTCATGTGCATAAAAATCATATAATACAGTTATGATGCAGGATTCTTATAGTTCTTGGCACTCACGTGGATGAGGATTGTTGTTGTTGATGATATCAAGAAGTCTTGACAAATGATCTTGAGCTCAAGATACATAGTGTTGGATACATGGATGATTATTCAAAGTTGCATTGTTGGAGACATGATGATGATGAGTTCTTACCTATATAATGATAGGTTGATACTTACATATGTTGATTGATGCAGATGTTCCCAAGTGATGATACTTGGATCATTCAGATCTTGATGTTGATGAGATGGCTATGGTATTTTTCACATATGATATAATGTCAATGATTCTGTATGTCATATGCAGAATTATGTTCAAAAGGATGAAGTTGATGCAGTCATACCTTATTATAGGTTGATGACTTATACACCAATGAACATATACAGGTTGTTGGTCTAGATGTTGTTGACAGATGCTTATGGAGCAGATCATACATTGTGTATGATAGTTGCTGATGACTATCATGATCTTATTTAGATGTTTGGTCTCTATTATAAATGTCATGTAAAGGTCATATCAAGACTCATGATGTAATAGTTTGTCTCTATCTATTGTAGTTATTTGATGAATCCCTTTTGGTCATATGATGTAATTTGTACCCCCACTATGCATGGGAAGGATGATGTAATATTTGGTATCTAGCGTATCCCCACTTGGTTGGGTGGATGAGTCAATATTGGTATATCCCCATTGGATTGGAAGATGGATGTATGTATGAGGTAATAGGAAGGTCATTTATGATAGAGTCATGTCTTCTTGTAGAACATCTTTTTGCAGACCTTGCTTACAGTCATGGGGAGCATGAACAACACACTTTAGTATACCAGAGATTTCAGCATGTACTGAGAGGGAGCATGGATAGATTGGTACACCTTGGCATATACAAAGGGGGAGCTCATTCAGAAATTTCAGCAGGTACTTAGGGGAAGTATGGGCAACAGAATGTTTATTAAGGAAAGAGAATATCTTGGTCCACCCTTTGCCCTTGATGTCAAAGGGGGAGGGTGATTTGGTGTTGTTGCCATCAAGTACAAAGGGGGAGATTGTTGGCATTATTATGCATGTGTTGTACTTGATGGAAATCCACTTGTAGAAGAACAACTCACTTATATATAACTAGATGAATCTACAGAAGAGATATCAGATGTGACAGAATACATGGGATGCAGGACAACTCAAAGGAATCAGATGACAGTTCTCAGTACGACAAGTTAGATTTGCCATCAATTCCAAAGGGGGAGATTTTTGGCATTGTGATACAAGTATTGTCCTTGATGGCAACTCACACAGATGACAGATCATAGTGCAGCAGGTCAGTAGCAAAGAGTTGATGATCAGACTACAAAGAATGAAGAAAGAAGAGTATATACGCAGGTTCACTATATACCAAGCCGCGTACATATGCAGGTTATACGCAAGTTCACTATGTACCAATTCACGTATATACATAGGTTCGCTATATACCAAGTAGGGTATACACACAATTTCACTATATACAAAGGTGCGTATACCTGTGGGATTGCCGATCAAAAGTCGCGTATGCGTATGCACGCACTTTCATGCACAGAAAAGTGCGTACATGTGGGAAAAGCTTATTTTTGAGTCAATGGTATTTAGACCTATGGTTTTGGTCCTTGGTATTGTGTCCGAAGTGTTGAAGCTAAGTATTAGGTCCCTAGTATTGGTTCTCAATGGTTTTGGACCATGGTATTGAGTAAGGCCTTAGACTATAAAAGGAGAAAAAGATCATTAGGCAAAGGCATTGAGAAAGTATTGAATATCTGATGAAGTATGAGATCCAGTATGCATGTTATGGGTTCATGATGTATTTCTTGATCTAAGCTAAGGATGAATTTGAATGGTTGATGGAGAACAAGATCTAAGGATAGATCGGGATCTAATGGCTTGGAATGAATAATCTCTATACGGTTTGATCTTGTTTAGTCTAGATTTGTATATTGACGCATTTAATGTTCTGTAAATGTTATGATCTGGGTATAACTCAAGTTTGGAATAGCTGCAAATGATGAATGAATATTTACAGATGTATACGCTGGAATGAAGCAGGTGGTTTTCACCCACATTGGGTTTCCACCTTACATCATGGTGTTCATGTGTGCTTCTTGTGTGTGATGATCTGTTCTATTTTATTGCTCATGTTCATATGGTTAATAATATTCTGATGTAGTCATTAAGGATCAACTAATTGAATCATAAGTTTATTGGATATACGCTTGTTGCATTACACACAATTGCATATACACACAAATTGCCTTAACTGAAGTAGCGTATATGAATCTTAATATGGAAATGAAAAAGTTATATTGATGTGATAATATTGATTCACCACCCCCCCCCCCCCCCTCTCAGTATTATTTCCAACACCTTTAGAAGAAGCTTGACCGCTTGAAGGAAGATCTATCATCATGAGAAACTACGAGAGAGAGGCATCCATCAGGCCACCAATATTTGATGGGACCCACTTCATCTATTGGGAGGTAAGAATCACAACCTATCTTCAATCTCTTGCTACAGAAGTTTGGGATATTGTGGAAACATGATACACATTTTCTTCAACAACTCCTATAGATATGACTAGTAAGAAGCAGTATGAAACAAATGCAAAGGGTGTCAATAATCTATTAGGGAGTCTATCTCAATCAGAATTCGTCAAGGTTATGCAGCTCAAAACCACAAAAGAAATATGGGACAAGATCATTCTGAGGTATGAAGGAGATGATCAGGTAAAACAAGCAAAACTACAAACTCTTAGAATTCAATATGAAAATATCAGAATGTACAATTATGAAAGTGTGGCTAACTATTTCCTACGTATAGATGAGATTGTGAATTGTATGAAAAACTTGGGTGAAGAAATAAAGGAAGTTGTTTTGGTGGAAAAGGTTATAAGATCTTTGTCTTCTAAGTTTGATTCAAAAGTTTCTGCCATAGAAGAAAAGGAGAATCTACAGAGTCTTACCATGTCACAGTTGCATGGAATTATAACTGCTTACGAAATGAGAAAAGGGGGACCATTAGACATGAGAGAAGCCACATTCAAAGCCTCAGGAAAAGGAGGTTATGATGAGTCAGGACATATGTCTGAAGAAGAGGAAGAATCAAACTTGGTCAAGAACCTTCAATGGGGAACTAGAAGATTCAGAGGTAAGCTACCTTTCAAATGCTTTGCTTGTGAAAGAGTCTGTCACTATACTGCAAAGTGTCCTCATAAAGATAAAATAGACAAAGGTAAGAAACCTGTCAGATGGAATAGAAAACATAATGTAAGTAAGAAGAGCTATTATACACATGAAGACAGTGATGGATTTTCAATTAGTGATGAAGATGAACAAGGTAATGATGATAAACTTTTGATGGCTTCTGATAACTTCTTCGATGTTATAGATGAAGAAGTTCTTTATGAAGAAATTCCTAAACTCAAAATTTGTTTAGAAGAAAAGAACATGACTATAGACACTTTGGCATTCCAACCTACTGAAAAGGAAAAACATAATGAAAAGTTAGAATGTGAAATTGTGGGACTTAGAAAAGATATTGAGAAAATAAAAGCTCTTAATCTTAAATTTGCTAAAGGATCTAAAACTTTAGATGAGATTATCAAAGTGCAGCGTTCTCCTCTAATCAAGACAGGTCTTGGATATACTGAAGAAGCATCTCAAGCACAGAAGCCATCTACCTCCAAAAATTATCTTGATGCTGTAAAGAAAAGTGAACAGGTTGACAATTGACAACAAAATCATAATACAGATCACTAGGTAAATCAGGGGAAATTTACTTCGAGAATGAATAAGGATTTCCAAGTAAATCGGGGGCAATCTACTTCAAGGATGAACAAAAGCTACAACCAACCACAAGTAAATCATTCTCAACTTGCCTCAAGAAGGGATGTCAATGCAAACTACAATCATTTGGTTGGCAGGTTTGATAATCGCAAAAATTTCTTCAATGGCCAATGTTTCTCTTGTCATAACTTTGGTCACAAAGTTGCTCAATGTGTTGCCTAAAAGACCATCATGACTAGAGAAGCTCAAAAACAAAGGACTATGATTGGGATCATGAAAATAACCTACAATAAATTTTCTGCTCTTGAAAATGAAATAGAATGTTCTATTTGTAACAAATTCAGTCATGAAGATTCTTAATGCACGAGTAGGTTTCGGCACCCAACTTAGAAGGAGCAAGCTTCATTGAGTCTCAAAACATGGAAAAAGAAAGAACTGTAACCAGAAAGATGTGGGATAGACTTATATGTGGAAAGACAGGAAAATCAATGGTACATTGACAGTGGATGCTCAAAACATATGACAGGTGATAAACAGAAACTTCAATCATATACCGCCTTAGAAAAGGAAAAGAAGGTCTCATTTGGAAATGACACCCCTGCATTCATAAAGGGTAAAGGTTCTGTTCATTTGAAAGAGAAGGTCAAAGTTGGAAATGTTATGTATGTTGATGGCTTAAAGCATAATCTATTGAGTGTCAGTCAAATGTGTGATCAAGGAACTAAGGTAATATTTCGATCAAATGGATGTATTGTTCGTGAGCTTGATACAAGAAAAACAGTGATCAAAGGCATAAGAACTCCAAATAATTTATACATATTCAAAGGAGGACAACAACAATGCTATCTAAGCAAGAATGATGAACACTGGCTATGGCATAGAAGATTGGGGCATCTTAGCTTCTCCCAGATAAGGAAAGCATGAAAATATCAGGGGATTCATGATCTTCTTGACATTAGAATTCCAAACAATACAATATGAAAATCATGTCAGTTTGGTAAACAAACCAGAACTAATTTCCCTGAAATGGAAGGATCAACTAGCAGGCCACTTGAACTTGTCCATACTGATATATGTGGTCCAACTAGGAAGAGGTCACCTCGAGGAGACGAATACTTCATAATGTTCATTGATGACTTTTCAAGGATGTGTTGGATAAGACTCAGGAAGTATAAAGATGAAGCCTTCGAAAAGTTCAAATCATTCAAAGCCTTGGTTGAAAACGAATCAGATCGCAGAATCAAATGCCTTAGATCTGATCGAGGAGGGGAATTTACCTTGGATGAATTTTTCAATTTTTGTGAAGAATATGGAATAAGAAGGGAATTATCTACTGCAAGGACTCCTTAGCAAAATGGAGGAGTGGAAAGGATGAACAGAACGGTTCAACAAATGGCTTGTGTTATGCTTGATGATTCTGGAACTCCAACGACCTTCGGGGTGAAGCCGCATTTGCTGCAGTTACTATTCTCAACAAGACAAATATCCGGGTAAATAGCACTCAAACTCTTCATGAATTTTGGTATGGTAAGACTCCCACGGTAAAATATTTCAAAATTTTTGGAAGCAAATGATACATCAAAAGGACTGATGAAAACCTAGGAAAATTTGAACCTAGAGCAGATGAAGGCATTCTCCTTGGTTACTCTCCCCACAGCAAAGCATATAAGTGTTACAATAAAATACTTGGAAAAATTGTTGAAAGTATCGACATAGTGGTTGATGAAGAAGGAAACACTTCTAGGCATGTAAAATCTAAAGAGTTCGAAGATGATGATGAGGACTATCCTTCAACATCAAATCAGAATCATGACAAAGAAGAAACCCATGAGGCACCAGAAGAACAATAAGGATAGAAGAAAAGACTCCATCCAGGTACGTTCAAAAGAATCATCCAGAAACTCAAATTTTGCGATAGAAAGAGACAGTTATACAAACAAGAAGAACCATTTCAGAAGCTTCAAGCTATCTAGCATTTCTTTCCTCCACCGAACCACAAAATGTAAAAGAGGCATGCAAAGATGAATGTTGGGTCAAGGCCATGGAAGAAGAACTTGAGCAGCTAGAAAAGAATAACACTTGGGATTTGGTTCCTAGACCAAAATATAAGAATGCCATACGGAAAAAATGGATATTCAAAAATAAGCTGAATGAAAATGGAGATGTGATTAGAAACAAGGCAAGACTTGTTTGTAAAGGGTATGCACAACAAGAAGTTTTAGACTTTGATGAAATTTTTCACCAGTTGCTAGACTTGAGGCGATAAGAATGTTCCTTGTTCTCTCTAGCTTTCAAAAGTTCAAAGTATTTTAGATGGATGTGAAATCCGCCTTTCTGAATGGAGACTTGGAGGTAGAAGCATACATTGGGCAACTAGATGGGTTTATACTTGGAAATGATTCAAAACTTGTATGCAGAGTAAAAAAGTCTCTCTATAGCCTTAAACAGGCTCTAAGGGCCTAGTATTATTGGTTGGATAAGTACCTTCATCAACAAGATTTTTCAAAAGGATCAACAGATAGCAATCTATATATAAACATTGACAATGATAAATTACTAATACTTGTTGTGTATGTTGATGATATCATTTTTGGTAGCAATGAGGAAGAAATGAGTCAAAACTTTGCCTTGGTGATGCAAAAAGAATTTGAAATGTATCTAATTGGTGAGCTCACATATTTTCTTGGTTTACAAGTCCAACAAAACAAAGACGATATTTTTCTATCACAAATAAAGTATCTCAAGAAAATCTGGATTCGAAACCAGTATGTACCCCTATGGTAACCGGATGCAGCCTCAGCACAAATGATGAATTAGCAGTCGTACATCAACCAACCTATAGATCCATGGTTGGTAGTTTGCTCTATCTAACAGGTACCCGACCAGACATTGTGCATGCTGTAGGGATAGTTGGAAGGTTTCAGGCAAATCCAAAGGAAACTCATCTTCAGGCCATTAAGAGAATTTTCAAGTATCTTCAAGGGACTCAAAACTATGGTTTATGGTATCCTAGAGATACATACCTCACACTTCATGCATATATAGATGCAGATTGGGTAGGAAGCGTGGATGACAGGAAAAGCACTAGTGGTGGTGCATTCTTCATGGGTCCTAGATTAATATCTTGGTTCAGCAAGAAACAAAGTTCCATTGCATTATATACAGCTGAAGAAGAATATGTAGCTGCTGCATCTTGCTGCACACAACTCCTTTGGATGATGCAAACATTGCAAGACCTTCAAATTACTTGTACTCCACCTATTTCCATTTTTTGTGATAATACAAGTGCAATCAGTATTTCAAAGAATCTTTTCATGCACTCAAAGACTAAGCACATACCTATCAAGTATTGTTTTCTCCGAGCACAAGTGCTTGAACAAAAGGTCAAGTTGGAGTATGTTCCATCTAAGGAACAAATTGTTGATATACTCACCAAACCACAGCCCAGGGAGACATTTGAATACCTCAAATAGATGCTGGGGGTAGTTGATGCATCATCTTGCTGTTGAATCTTCTCTGTTTTAGAGAAAAGTGGTTGTACGCGAGTTTCATAGGGAGTATCCACATACATACGCCGTTTATGAAGATACTGTCGTGTATATATGGCTTGAAGACAAATAGTGGGCTAGGCTCAGGATGAAAAGAGTCAGATATGGGTCTGACAGAGACTATCTAGCACAGGTTCAGGGGGAGAATATATTCTTCTAATAATGCATTGTTGGCATTATATTAGAAGATCTTGGTTCAAATTCATAGATGTTTTGATTTCAGGTGGAACAGGTGTAGAGGGAGAACATGGTTGCTGGACTAAATGATGATTGACAAATGTTGTTGATGATAGTTGTTGTTGAACAAGAGCAGAAGGAGAACATGGTTGCTGGTCTAAATGATGATTGAAATATACTTGCTCTCTATGTCATGTATTTCGTTTCTTTTCTTTTCAAGGTCATGTAATGGCCTATCTTGGTTTCCCCACTGTGCCTTGGATGAATGAAGTAATGTTCTTGTGTTTATCATGTGTAAATTCTTGGTGTATCCCCACTTGATTGGGTAGATGAGTCAATTCCCACTTGGTTGGGAGATGGATGTATGTATGAGTCTTTGGTGGTAAGAAGGTCATTTATAGTGTATAAAGTCATGTTTCTCTTGCAAAACATCTTCTTGCAGATCTTGCCTATAGTCAAGGGGAGCTTGGATAGCACAGCAGAGCAGAAAATTCAGCATGTACTGAGGGGGAGCATAACCCTTTTCCCTTGATGTCAAAGGGGGAGAATGACTTTGAGTGACTTGGGGTTGCCATCAAGTCCAAAGGGGTTAATCAATAGAAAGTTGGTTACTCCCAAACTTGAATATCTGCTAACTGTTGGCATTATGTCACAGGTTTGGCACTATGACACAGGTGTTTTCCTTGATGGCAACTCACTAAAAGGGCAGATCACAGTTCAGGCTCTCAGAATGAAAGAAAATAAGGTATACGCAGGTTCCTCTTAGCAAAGTCACGTATATACATGGGATCACCGATCAAAAGACGCGTATGTGTATGCACACACTTTCATGCAAGAAAAAGTGCGTACATGTGGGAAAATTATGTTTGATCCATGGTATTTAGTCCAACATATTTAAACCTATGGTTTTGGTCCTTGGTATTGCATCCAAAGTGTTGAACCCAGATATTGGGTCCCTAGTATTGGTTCTCAATGGTTTTGGACCATGGTTTGAGTAAGGCCTAAGACTATAAAATGGAAGGAGATCATTTGGCAAGGGTATCGACTAAGTGTTGAATATCTTAAGAGGAGAAAGATCTCGAATACTAGTGATTGGTGTATGATGCATTGCTAGATCTAAACCAAGGAGTAAACTAAGCACTAAAAGATGGATAAGTTCTATTGATGGATCAAGATTTTATGGCATTAATAGTAGTATATTTGTAACCTTTGATATGTTATAATTGGCACATGATTAGATATATGAATCTAATAATGTGGGTATAGATGTTTTCTGATTAAGTAAAAGGGTAAATTATCTTTTATAGATCTATACGCAGGTTCGACGCGGCATAGGTGCGTATACACGCAGGTTCATCAACTAAAGAAAGCGTATACGCCGGTTGGCATTGATGCAACTATGTATGTACGTAGGTTTTAGCATAGTGAAGTAGCGTACATTTCATGAAATATGCTTTAGCTACTTCTGTTTATTGCTGCAGTGTTCTGGGTTCAGAATTGGTGTTTGGTTACTGTTACTGTTTTCTAGTTACAGCATTTTCAAAAGTGTTTTGGTTGATTCTATATTGGGTTGTACAAAGGAGATTGATTGTTGCAGATATACTCGATGTATGATTGATGTTACTCATGGATCCAGTCTGAAAATTTATGAAATGCGGTCCCTGGAAGAAAACAGAAGGTTGTAGCCTTCTACAGGTAGCAGCCTGCGTACTAGTACCTCAGCTAGTACAATAGCTAAAGGGGGTTGCAGCTACCTCTCAGGAGAAGCTGGAGAATGGGAGAAGGTTGTAGCCTTCTGCAGGTAGAAGCCTATGTACTGGTATAAGACTGCACTAGTACAAAAATATTGTAAAAATAAGTTTCTTATTAAAAAGAAGATTGAGACGACTTGCAGCAGGTGGTTTTCACCCACATTGCGTTTCCACCTTACATCTTGTGTTCTTTGTGTGATTGTCTGCTCTATTTTCCTATTCCTAGTTACTATTTATATGGTTCTAATACATAGATTAATGATCAACATATGAAGAATAAAATAAAATTATAAGTCTGCAAGTTATACACGATTCTCATTAACTAGAGTTGTGTATACACGCTGTTTTCACTAACTGAAGTAGCATATACAAATTGTTGTATGAATTGGAAAAGAATTTAATAATACTGATTCACCCCCCCTCTCAGTATTATTTTCAACACTAACATCTGTAACTCTTACCACATCTTATATATCCCTCTCAAAGTTTTCAATAAAAATATTATTTTCTTCTATGCCATTAAACCCATTACTACTTATATCGTCAAATGCCATAAATAATTGGCATTCTTGATTAGACTCACCTTATTGAACATTTCAAAGACCACCAGTATATTCATGAGTATAAGAATTTCTCTTATTTTCAAACCTTCTCCTATTTATTTTTGCAGCTTCCTTCCCTTTCTCATGATTTTCTCTATGCTGACACTTAGATGCATAATGACCAACTCTACCACAATAAAAACATTTGAAGGGAAGTTATTGTAGCGGCTACAACCACCCTAAATTGTTTTGGCTCACATGCAAATTTTTGAGCCTACCTTGGATCTTGCGATCGATCATCCTTGGTCACTTATTGGTAAGATGATGATTTCAAGTTCCCTTCCTTGATCCTAAGAGTTGTCCACGTTCTCATATTTATGCAACATATGTCATCATCAGGCATAGGGATTGTTGTTTGTCATGCAAAAGGAATGTTGTTTTTCTTCAAGGGAAAGCATGTGCACATGAGTGGTTGTCAGCGTATAAACCTTTTTCACTCTCACTTCATGCACTCTTGTCACGAAGGTTGTTGAATCAAGAAAAGTATGTCCTATGCATTATGGATGGTTTTTGTTGTGTCACTAAATGTCCATGTGTAATCACAGTCAAGTCCTATCAATGTTTACATATGTTTCACTCATCTCACACTTAGCCATTTTCCTGAGCAACCTAGCCTCATCTAGCTTCCCAAAACTATGCTCTTTGCTTCTGCAACTATCAAGATTCCTCCCTTGCCTACTAAAACCCCGTAGCATGTAGAGACACTGACCTCCCTTACTTGTTGAAACCTTACAGCCCGCAGAGACACCAACCTCCCTTGCTTGTGGAAACTGTTCAGCGCTCAGAGATTCAGTCACCACTACTCTCCAAAAATGCACAAAGCCGTCAAGCAACCAGCTGTTCTCTCCAGAAATGCATAGAGCAGTCCATCTACACTGCACTTATAAATTGCGTAGAGGTATCCTTCCAGGACCCCGATCCCGTAGTAGTGTCATGTGCCTTAAAACTGTGCATTGTTGTCCAAGCTGCCCTATTTGTCTTGCATGCAGAAACAATGGAGACGGGCCTCCAAGGGCCTCATTTGACAATAGTCATTGACCGCTGAAATTGCGTAGATTTACCTCTCAATGACTACAAGTAAAGGTGACATGTTGAAATTGATTCTAAGGAGTTGAGGAGAAGGACCAAGGAACCAAGTAATGGAAAAGATCAGGACCACATGCAAACTCCATCAGATGCATGATCATCTTGAGGGTAAGTATGGTAAGTAAAGAACACCTTCCATAGTACACCTCTTAGATGAGTTTACAAGAATTCTTACCATTGTCATATCATCGAGTCCTCGGTGACATGCATGTGCGCAAACATGAGAAGTCATTTTATGTGTTTCTTCTACATGTCTTTCTTCCTTTTCACTTGTCTGACCAACTGTCATCTTCGGCATGTTTATTTCTATGTCATGCTTGCGACCTCACCCTAGTGATGTTGAAGGTTTTGTTTGAGTTGTGCTCACTATATAAACATCTATCGCACTCACACATGATGTTGTAGGCACTTTCACACAAGTGTCGTCACTTTTGTCCAAATGTCTATCTCAAGTGTTACGCTCGTCGCTCGCACCCATCGGTCAGTCACAATGAGTGTATGTTGTCCTTATTGTTCGAGGTATTTTGTTGTCAAGTCATGTTAAGTGTGTGTTTGCAAGATCATGCATGTACGAAGTCACTCATTCACACACTTAGTCATTTTGCAAAAACTCTGTCAACTAGACCACCCTACAACAGCCAAACCCTTGCTTAGCTACACTGTGCTGTCTCAGCTCTCTGTGATCATGTACTGTTGCCCAGAATTGCACAGAGCTTGAGGGTGCCTCTGAGGGAGTCTACATTTCACAATCGTGGAGTCGACCTGACTAACTATCACCGAGAATAGCATAAAAGTTTCTCAGCAAGCCATCTCAATCTATGTTTCCTACAAGAAAAGGAATTAAGCCTCGAGCTGGTCAACCAAAGAGTTTGACTGGGAAGTGACCCTGGGCCTCACTTCTCCAAGAAATTACACATAATCTGCCAAGCATTGCTGCCTCTACTAACTGAAGAGATTGTAAAAACATGTCGTACAAACACCTGCTACCTGCCACTGCACTGTCCTTGAAATTTGTGCAGTTCTGTGAGCCAGCGACCCTGACAGCCAATCTGTTGCTCCTCCTGAAAAATGCACAATTTTCATGGGCTCCCTCCAAGCTGCCCAACATCCCACTCTGTCCATAAACTATGTAGGGATGTTCTGTAGACCATCCTCCCAGCTCTATGTAGTTTTGTCTAGCAAGATCCCAGAGCTCGTTGCCAACCTCCCTGAAGGATCTCGACAAGTTTCATTGTTAGTGTCCCCCTACTGCCTACAATATCTCCATGGAAAAATTGTGTTGATCTGCCCTCCAACTAAGCCAGATCCCACAAACAGTCACTGCCAATGAGGACTACCCATCTCAGACTCCTAGTGGCCTCTGTGCATTTTTCATTGACAGTGCCTAGAGCCCACATCCTGGCCTTAAATTTGCTTTATGCAGTTTAAGAACATTGTCATCTCTCTAACTCACCTCCATCTGAAAATGAAAGATAACGCATCATTGTAGACTAGGAGATTTATGGATTTGATGTCATATCGTCAGGAGTGATTGCAGATACAAGTACATGGATGAGACATGGCACGACGAAAAATGGGATGAACAAGGAGCACATGCTAGGAGACTTGTTTGCGAATGGAAAAACACATGGAGCATGCAAAGTACAAGTGAAGGAGAGACATGCACGTGCAACATCAAGAAATCAATAGGACTATCGAAGAGTCTTCAAACCTTGTCACACAGAGGTGAAGCTATGATACACCAAGAGCACATTCATCACTCAAGAGCACTATAGCTCGACATGGACACTAGCAGCAGCATGAACATACCAACTTTTTCATGTCGAGTCATGTCATGAGTCATCTCGGCCACATCGCTACTATGTGCCATACTATTGTAATCAATGGAATGTAACGTGGAATTCCAAGAGACCCACATGTAAAGTTGAAGAGTCATGTAAGTCAAATAGTCATGAGGGAGGTCGAACAATCATAAGGGTGAGTTTCACCCTTGGCTATATATCCCCCTCATCTGTACATGCAAAGGACTTTCTCACCTTGGATTCTACCACATAGCATTGAGATTTGGTAATCTTTTCTTTGAGGAGAGCAGTGGCTCCAACGCCCCGCTATCGGTGTTAGTGATGTAATGGTTTACGAATGTGTCTTGGAACTTTCTCTTAATTCAAAATCCTATTAACACGAAAGCACATTTTCACACATGTATTCTATTCATTTGTAAGACTATTCTTTGGACACTTGTAATGCATGTTGATTTAACCTATATTAAGACAATTGAACTATTTCAGTTGTTTTAGTACATATGTTGTTGGAAATGTGTTGCAATAGTTGCTAACGTTGTCTCACCCATGTGGGCTATCTCATCGAACACTCGACATATTCATTCTTGTAAACTTGTTATAACGACAGTCACACTCGTGTGCACTATTTTGCTAGGTGTTGTACGTACTATTTGTTCACCTTGTCCTTGTGACTGCCGCATCCATGTGGACTACTCCTCAAGAAGTTGCGGATGTCTTGTTGTGTTGTGTGTCTCTAGCAGAGTTGTGACTATTCCCTTTCAACCTGAGACTCACTTCCACCCTCTCCCTCTGCAGTGAAATAAATTTGATGCAAATGACACTAAGCACTCACTAGGAATGCAAACCTCGTTGTTTGAAGATGTTGTAGTGGCTACAACCACCCTCCAAAATTTTGCCTTTGCCCGTTTTGGAGCCTCCCTACCAACCTTTCACAACACCTTGTCTTGCTTCATCAAGTACACAAGCTTTAGTGTTTTTCATGCACAAAGGAAGCTTGTTGATCACAAATTGATGCATTTCCCTCACAGGTTGTTCACCTGGGCTTGGTCCAGCTACAGGATGAGTGGATTCCCCAAGAACATTGCGCATTTCTCGAGGGAAACTAGCCTTCCCTCCAGAAATTGCACAATTTTGTGTGGCAGCGTGCTTGACTATAGAATTGTGCAATTTTACCACACAACATTCCTAACAGAAATTGCGTAAATTTCCCTAGTAGAGCTACTCAACCTAGAATTTTCGCAAATCTTGGTAGCAGTCAGCTGCTCTGCCAAGAAATTGTTTAAACCTCCTCGGCAGTCAGCCTAGCTCCTAGCAAGAAATGTGCATTTTCTCAAGCAATTGAGTAGGTGCATGCATGAGGAGTTTGGTTGACCAGTTCCACCCGGGATCAAGGAAACTTGACTTGTATGCATGCATGAATTTCTTCTCCCGGAATAGAAAAATGGAACATGCAAAAGGCATCCCATGATTTAGGGAGATATTTTTAACACTCGAGGGTTACATGAAAAGTTGTTTTAGAAAATTCCCTCCAAGTGTCGCTTTTTCCTAGATTTGTGGTATGCACATCATGAGCCCAAACTTATTTATTTGATGCATCAAAGCTCATTCTTTCACATCGATATTGGATCTCTGACATCCCACAGCACATATAGGACTCTTTAACAGATCCAATTCAACTATTCATTGATAAGTGGCCTCAACTTGTATTTTTCAAAATTTCTGTCGCTTTTTGTGAATTTAATTGTGTGAGTGTTGTTTTCTTGATTTCTTTGAATGCCTTTTGTCGTCTACATGTATACTAGCTTGTCTTAGCTCTATTTTAGTTTTTGTTTCTATCTCACTAATGTCACATGCATGGAATTATTTTTCACGAACGTTCGCAAAATGACGAATCGCTTCACCCACATGCGTGTTGATTTTTTTGCTAAATATTTCGTTCATGTTTTGCATGCACTGTCAATCACTTCTGCTATCAGTTAGTGTCGCCATGCATTCACTATATGATTTTCTTTCAGTTGCCCACCGACAAATTGGGCCAACCTTGGCCGAGGCTTTGTCTTCATTGAGACTGCATTGCATAATATGGAGAAGGAAGGCTCTGCCTTCCTCTCCAGAAATGCGCATTTCTACCTAGCACTACCCTCTATGATTGTTTTATGCATTTCTAAGGGGCAGGTACTACTGGCCCAGAAAATTGTGCAATGCAGTCCTTGAGCCTATAGCCACTCCGAGCTGGAATTGCGCATTGTGCAATCTCAACAGCCAACAACCAGTCTGGATTGCACATTGCACAAATCCAATAGCTAGTCCTGCCTCCCAGATGACCTAGACTGTCTTTTGCATAGTTCTGGTAGCCAGTCACCCAGCCTCCCAAACAAAATTGCACAATATTTCCCATTAGTTTCCCAGGTATGTGCTATGTCATTCCCCGAAGTTTCTTTGCTTTCACTGACAAATTTCTTGCGATTCATGTTTCTTGCCTTCAGATATTTTAGGTGTTCATCTATCTCAATGGCTTCCAAGATAATAGGATCTTATGGCACTAATGGAAGTTCAGCTCGAGAAACAATTGAGAAAGTGTCCTCTAGTCTCCCGATCTATGAAGATACAAATTTGTATCTAGACAAGGACATCAAACTAAAGTGGCAAGAGGTTAGTGAAACATTTGTAGGCACTTTTGGGGGACACCTCGAAGACCATTAGGTGTATGTGAACATTCACAAGTCTAGCTTATACCGGTTTGCATGCAGATATCCCATGTTCCCTTGTGCATAAATCATAATCTAGGAATGAGATTATGATGAGATGTATCAGATGATAGAGCAGGTGATTGTCATGGAGACTCCATTCAAATTACCCAACAATAGTGCTAGCTCCAAAGACATTCTGAAGAATTGGGTAATGTTGTCTTATTGGCACCTGACCCAGGTTCAGAGTTAAGTTAGCCAAACAAATCCCAGTACTATTTGCCCTTTCGGCAAACACCATGGAGCGCTGACTGAGGTCTCATCCGAAGTAGTATGGGAAGGTGCTAGAACTAGGTTTCCACACCCTAGAGATGTCTGATGAGTTCAACTGGTCTGTGGTTTGACCGTGCGTGCAGGTTGCTTCACGCACTTTCCTATATCTCACAATATGATATACTGCCTTTGCGCAACCCTACCCAGGGGTTGAACACCACGATTCTACATTATTATCCAAGACCTTACTGGTATTATAATGTTAGTTGATTATATTTGCCTACTGGTATGCTTCAAGTTATACTTAACAATATAAATCATTCATACAAGTGTGCACAGTAAATAAATAATACATTTGCAAATTGTATCAAACATGCATTAACCCAAGAACAGATACAGAAAATTATGATAAAACTTCTCTTTATTAATTCCTTCCTTGGTTACAGACTCAACTCGCCCTGTGCACTCAGCTGCAGACTACTAGGCCTCTATGCACTCAGCTACAAAGCCTTCTCTTATTCTACGACCCAAAGACACACTTCAACTTAATCACTTAGACTTTTTTCTCTCTTCCCTTCTATTCTTCATAAAGCCTCGCTCTATTTATACAATCCCATGGTCTGCAGACCATGGGTAGATCTATCCAGCCGACATTACATTACAAAACTAAGGCAGACAACCCTGTGACTCTAACATACTTTCATGCCCTACACCCGTAATTCACGGAGCTTTACAACAAGATTCAGTCAAAAGTTGGGCTTTGAGCTCCAAAACATGCCTTGGGGGGATTCCATGCCCAATAGATAAAGGAGCCAGCTCAATTCAGGTTGATACCCAACCAGGTCTATAAGACAAAGATACTGAGGAAGGCGTACCGATACTTGATCATATTTTCTTATCGACTGTATGGCCAATAAAGCATGGAAACCTTCCCACAAAGTTGGGTGGCTGCACTGGACAAATTGGCTATAGAAGGAAAACCATGTAAATGGTTTGACATACTAGCTCATCAGCGAAAGGAACAAGTAATGAATGCTTGACACTCACCCGAAGGTATGCATGCAGAGATTTACATGTCCGCCCACATCCTAGATGAATTATATGCCTGACAGGAGTTCCTGGGCTTGGAGTGGGCATGGTCACCCACAGAGACTGTTGTGAACACATATTTGAAGTTGGTGTCTGAATGCAACTTCAAAGGAGTAATAACATGGTTGTCCAATCATTTTGTCACCCCTCTATATAAGATAATATTTGAACAGGATCTACCCTACATGTCAAAGGAAGCAATGAAGGCATTGATAGACATTTTGAGATTGATATGGCTCACCGTCTGGAACTTTCATCTGAATTTTCAATGCGGAGAAGCCTTTGCATGTTCTGCCAAAGTTTTCCTTGGACGTACTTATCATGTAGGAAGTAGCATATCACATCTCAGTACGATTGACAACTACACTACATTTAAGAAGAAGGCCCCTTGGCCCACTCTTCCATTGCAGATTGGGTTATATGAGATTTAGAGTATCAAGCAAGCAGATGTCGAAGCATAACTGATGAAGAAGTACCCATTCAACCTCCAAAGCTACAATTTGTATGACCCACATTGCTATGGATCTAACAGTGAATGATCTACGAGGAATTTCATTGGGCTGGGGAGGAACCATGGAGATATTGCTACATTTCTCCAAACCCAATGAACTAGTTGGCTTCACTGTGTAGTGGTTACCAAAGTAGCATGAAGCAACATCACAAAGAGCAATAGCAATAGCAGCAGTGGCAGTAGAGCCAAGCATACCAATGCCGGAAAAAGGGAAGAGGAAGATTGTCAATCGCATGGAGGAGGAGTAAAGCTACAAGGTTCAAACAAATCCACTTGTAGAGAACGGAGCTATGGTTATAGAGGCAAAGAGGCAACAAAACGACAAGTAAATTGCGTGAAGGTAGAAGGATAAGAAGATAATGGAAGAAATAGAGGAGGAGTTGCATGAGCTAAAAGAGAAACTCTAAAAGGAACAAGAGACGTGCAAACAGGAGAGGGAAGCACAACAACAATAGATAGAACAGGGAGTGCAACATGTGCAAAGAGATGAAGCAATGCCCATACAAGTAGTTGATTGATCTGACCAACTAGAATCAGGTGAACAAGGTGAACCATCATAGGGGCAAGACTTTTCTCATGAGATAGAATAGGCACTTCAACAGTTAGATGCAGACATGGAGTAGTAGGTGTTGGAACAGGGCACCGACCTCATGCCTCACCACAAAGAGGTCGACTCACCCGCTTCAATGCATCCAGATGATGAGTAAGTCTCAAATGACAAAGGAGGAATTGATATCCTTGGTGATCAACTAGAAGAAGAGATTCACAACATCTCGTTTGATGAATCCCAACATAGAATTGTGCAGTCTCATAGAGTGTCAACTCAAGAGGATCAAACATCTCCTACGCAAGTTGAAGAACGAGTGATCGTGACTAATGTGCACAAACATCCAGCTGCCTTAGTCGATGCAACCAAAGTATATTCCAAAGCCACCAGCTCAAGTGTCACATCCTAATAGTTTAGAATGAGTGAATGGCAAAGGAATTACAAATGTCCAAGCAAGGAGGAGACTTGGTGACAATGTCCACCTGAGTTGAATTGAAGAAGGAAATACTAGATCAAGTATTGTCCCTTGACATAGTTATGCAAGCATTTTACTCCAAGTTTGGTACCGTGCACAAGGCATTTGTCCATCTCAATAGATGGTAGCAGCAATGTGCTAGAAGATCACACATCTTGATGAATGTACATGCTGCTGTTGATGACATGCAAACATGGACGATGAAGTACAAGGGAGCTTCGCTTCACTTGCTAAATATGATGAGAGCTAATGCAATCAAGCTAAAAGCATGTAGCCAGAGTCAGATCTAGAACTATGAGGACCTCCCGCAGTTCATCACTAGCATACATGCCTCCCATGCACAAGTATTCAAGAGTATGAATGTTGTGGTGCACATGAATCTGATCCCATCAATCGAGACTCTCACCCAGGCAATCACAAAGAAGCAGGTCCGCCTAGAGCTTGACTCATACTTCGACGAGCTGATGCGCATTGCCACCAGCCCAAATTTTCCTATCAGTGCAGACATCATGCACAAGTATGTTTCTGGTCTAGCCACATTGAAGACAATGATGTGCATGCTTTCAGACAAGTTGGATAGAGGAGCGCGAGCAGTGTACTCAGATGCTATGGAGGCAAAGGTCAGGTTTCAGATGGATGTCACCACAGAACACACAGACACTATCAGGGACTACAGAGCTTGGCATCAATATGTTATTGTTGATCAACATGATGATGCTCAGCAGTTAGACTTCTATAATTGTCTAAGTCAGAGTGATGTCTAGTTTGGCTTGCTCAAGCCATTATGCTCACATGGATACATGTGCATTGTAATGTTGAGTCATGTCAAGTGTATGTCAAGTGTCAATAGTGTATGCAAAAGTCATAGAGTAGGTGGAGAGTCATGAGGGTAGTTGAATAGTCACAAAGAGTAATGTCAAGCGGCACCCAACCCTTTGCTATAAATAGTCCCTCATAACTCATTGTATAGGCTTTTGGTCACCCAGGCTTCTGATAAGACTATCTTGGAGAAAGCATGGACAATATTGTAACACGCCTTGGCTTCTCGACTACGCGGAGCTAGTTCATCTCTTTAGAGGAGCATGCAGATTTGGCTGTAACGTTCCACTATTGGGGCTAGTAATTTTACATGGATGTATTGTATGATTGGGACTTACACTTCTTTATATAATCAGAGCCAACACATTTTCATGCATATGTTGTTATTTTAGTTGGACTCTTCCGTTTTCTTAGCAATGTATGTTAGTTAACTTACATAGTTGTGTATGAACTTCTTTGTATGCAATTATATGAATCTTGGTCAAGATGTTTTGTTGGTTTAATCATCACTTTGGATTGCTGGGTGACCTTCTTTCCATATTTTGATGCATCTTCGCCTATGTGTTCCCTTCCCAGCTGAGTGCTGCTACAGGTTGCCACGGGGTGCACTCATCTCACCCCCCATGCGTTAGAACCTCTCATACACCTTCCTTGACTCACTACAACGGTCACACCCTTACTACTGACAGAGTTATCTTAATTTCCTCTATGCGACATCGTAGTCAAGGCATTGCTTTGCGACCCACTCTTGGGACTCCCATACTAAATGGTTTGAGGTCTAACTGGGAATTCTTACCAGGGATATCCCCTTGACATGTTAGCAGGTCCAACACCGTCAAAATTTTTGGTGCTAGAAGGAGGGCGAGATGAGAAGTTGTGTCCTCTCATCTAGTTTTGAACCTCTGCATACCTTTCATGGATTCTTGCACTCTTCTCCCTTCGTGATGTTTTTCAAATCATGAAGATGTCTCCATCATGGGGGAGATTTTTGATCTCTTTTCCACTTACATGTATGATGGTGAAGGCGAAGTGGCCTGGCCTGAGTACTTACATGACTTTCTTTCCATGCTTCATGAGGAATATGGGTGTTTTGATGAATGGGACAGCTTGCTGCTTGCACACAGACTGTGCGAATCTCCACGCCGATGCCTCTCTGCCTACCAGCTGACAGCTTGCACTCACTTGAGCATTTCTGTGATCTCATTGAAGACACTTTCTATCATTTTGATCCAGACTATCTTGACCAAAAACTATTACAGAAATGGAAGGCTCCGCATGAATCAGTTATTGATTTTTACCAGTGCTTCCGTGGCTTATAGTTTCAAGCTCTAAGGAGCCAGATGAAATTTACCTACCTTTGGGACTGGTTTGAGTATTTTCTTAAGAAATATGCCCATCCCAAGAAGAAGCTTGAGTTCAAGCCTCGCTCAACATTATTCATTGATGGAGTTGCGCAATCTCATGTGGATGCGGTCACTGTCTCGATTGATTATCCACCTTCCTCTAATTCATCAGCTCCACCACTGCCTAGTGATGTTGAAGTTCATGCTCACACACGTGTTCATATTTCACATTCTCCCAACATCACTTCATTCAATTTTTGCACAAATTTGGTTGTGAGTCCTTCAAGTTATCATATGCATTCTGTTCTATGACCTCTGTCTTCATACTCCGGTGTTCCTCCAGATGATGTTATCTTGTGTTTGTCCATTCCAGACTCTTCACTTGTTGTGAACAAGGAGCAACCGATTGACAGAGTCAGTGTTGCACAACCAACATGTGCTATCATTCATGAAGAGTATGAGTGGGAGCTTGAGCATCAACACTCGGCAAAGGAGGACTCCCTTTTTTTCTTTCCTAATATCTTTGGTGAACCTGCCATCCATGATTTCACATGTGTGTCTTCATCCACGGATGCACCCATCGTTGATCATTCACCAAATGATGGTCCATCATTTGAAAATAGAGAGGATACATTATTCGTTGAAAATCCACTTGATTTTTCATCTGTCTTTTCCAGAAACAAAGAGGGTGATTTTGTTCTCTTTTCATCTACCGCTTTGTTTGATTCATTCGATCACAAGGATGCCCATGAAATAATTGATTTTTCTGATCATGGTAGTTGTGATCCATTTTTTCCATATTTGATCACGATCATGAATCTATCACAGTTGATCTTTCGAAGCCACCGTTTATGATGATCTATCTGATGCTGAAGTTGAAACACCCAAGACTATCGAGGCACTTCAGTCCAAGCTGATGGTTATGTCAGGTCCTCACTCTCTTGGGCTTAGTCCCACTTTTGATCATGAAACTATTCAATCACTCAAGGCTCCACATCACTCATCTGTATGCATTGAAGATCCATCTCACACATAGATCATACTTCCACCACTCGAATTGTATGATCCCATCACTCATGCATTGGAGGAATTTTACATTGCAAGCACACATGAAAAACACAAGTTATCTTTGTTTCTTTCACTTGCTTTCTTGTCTTAGTCAAGAGTGTGCTTATGCTTCAAAGTTGCGTGCAGTGTCACATAGCACCATGATAAGTCCATGGACTGCTCTTCATGCACTTGCACTCACTTATTTCCTGTGGGCACTGTCAAACAAGAAGTGTGGTTGTTTTCATTGTTATATCTTTCATACTTGCTAGTACGCAAAAATGGGTTTCTCGCAGACCAAGTCTTCACCAACATGGGTCTACCAGTGCACCAGTGGCTGCATTGGAAATATCACTTCACGTGATCAGGCCCATGCACCGTTAGTGTAGGGGTAGGAGTAGTGTTTGATTTTAGTCAGTTTTCTTGCATGCTTGTTTGCTTATTTCCTTTGTTTTCTTGTTTGTTTTCTTAATTGTTTTGCTTTCACTTCTGCTTCTACTCGTGCTTTCGTTTGCTGTTTGTTAGTCTGATTGTTTCGTATAGTTCGCTTGTTTCGTTCGTAGGTTAGTTTTGCATGAAACCATGTATGACCCTTGAAACGTGCTAGGTGAAGTACAAAAGGGCTTGTACAACTATCACTGCTTGGTTATCTATCATCTTGCCTCTGTATGAAGAACTTGTTACCTTCAATCCATGATACGTTGAAGGAAAATACGTACTGTTTGACGTGAACCTTGGTGAAAACACAACACTAGCGCGTTAACTAGTGTCACCTTCTCTAGCCAGTTGTCTTTGGGTTATATTAGGGTCCAACCCTAACCGATTTATTTATGTAATAGGGTCAATTCATAGTTATAGTTAGTTAAAGAGTCAATAAATCTTGTATTAATAATTGTAAGTGGTTGATCCACATTTAAGAATGGGACCACAGTTAGTTGCAAATGGGCCATGGTATTAGATAGATGATATTGAGAGAACCATGATACTGACCCATGGTATTGTATGTATGAATCCTATATAAAGGATAGACACTCCCCGTTTAGGAAGGTCATGTCTTATTTTGTAATCAAACTTTACTCTACTGGAGATTGCCCCCTCTATGGTGAAGTAATATTATAAGTGCGGACACAAACGAATTCCTCTAGCCCAATAATGGGTCTAGCCACAACAGATAAATTCTATGGAATATTTTCTTAAGTTAGAATCAATCAAGAGGGCCTACCTCTTGGTCACTTATCCTACTTGATGATTTCCTCGCTTGCTCGCTCCAACAATCTCTCGCTTCCTTCTTCAAGCTCCTGAAACAAGTAAACAACAACAACATACAAACATAATAATATAAAAATTGCAATTCAAACTACTTAACAAGTCAAGAAACATTAAGACATGAGTATGTAATATTACAAAACATGTAGGAAATCAATCGATAGTTGCATATATTAATATCAAAGAGAGATTACAACCATTCATTTTGACGTCGCAGTCTTCCTTTGACAAGACCAGGTTCCCACACACTTGTGCTAGCATTCAACAATGGCTTCAAACAACAATAGTTTTAAATCTCTTCCCTTTAGGCTTCAATCCAAAACAAACACACTTCTCCCTCACACAACTAGATACCTACAAGTAGTAATAGCTTGTGTGTCTACTCCAAACCAAAATAGCATCAAAACTTGGCAACTATAACACTCACCCTAGTTTGTGCTTGGGAAGAAGGGAGGCTTATATAGGAAATATGGATGGGAGATGGATCCTCTTCTCATGGGAGAAGGACTTATCCCTTGAGGTAGTTCCATCATTATAGGGCAAAGGAGCCCAAATTATCATCCTCGACCCCATCTGGCCAAACCATTTACTAGACTTCTGTTACAGAGCTTTTAGAGCTAGAAGCTTCGGCTCTAATTTAAAAAACTTTCCATAACAAAACTGGTGCGAGGGATAGTTCTAATCTCTACACATCAGCGTGGGGGAGACAAAGGTCATTAGTGCTGGTCTTGCAAATGAGGAAAAATAAAAGTTTCATGGGAAATGGGACAAAAGGGAATTTATCTGCTCATGAAGAGGGACACAATGGGAGTTTCTTCATGAAGGAAAAGCATGCGGGGTTCACTATAGAGATATTCCAGGATCATGGAACGGGGAGTATAGGGACAGTGAGAAAATGATATTTAACAAATGCCCCCTAATGCGTGAAGGTCGAGCTAGAATGAGGGATGAATTGCTTTATAAATAAGTGAGGGGAACCGGTCTGCCATCAGAAAACTTGTAGGCAAGTACAAATACATATACATAAATTGAGATCTCTTTCAAATGATACATGAATCATGGCATGGACATAGCCATCCAAAGAATGATCACGTAAATGGATCCAGGTATGGGTGCAAGCATCCGTCAAAGAGGATCATAATGAAACCAAGGTATGGTCGCAGCCAGCCATTTGAAGGAGACATGCATATCATCACAACCATGTCACACCACTTCGAAACATAGACCTTTGTGATCTGATTCTAGGGTCTTGCACTCCAACACGACCTGATCAAAGTACAAATTCTAGCATGCGAATAGATGTGTTGATGTTGAACATGCTAGAAAGTCACTTGATTACCAGTCAATGATGTAAACTATTAACAAGCGCGAGAGACACCACCAATAATGACAATGGTCCTCATGGTACTATCAACACAATTCACGAAATGTGAATACAGGAACTAAAGTCAAACCCCCATGAAATCACTCGATCGAAAGCCAATGATGTGAACTTGTCGCTGAGTGTGTAGAACTTGTTGTTAGGGAATGCAAGCTCTAAGGTACTGGAAGAGAGTCTCTTGGTCAACTTCCTAGATAATGAGTTGAAGTCGACAAAAAGTGACCTTGTCGAAGGAGGGCCACAATGAATCCCACATCATTAATGCGAGACGGGAGGATGAAAAATGATTTTGGATGATACAGAGAATCAGAGGTAAGTGTAATTGTAGAAGGACAACTCTTGAACATATCGGCAACACAACAGGAAGTTTGGAAGCTTTTGGATCCATAGGATTGGTGGTCATGATGACGTAGAAGAGATCAAATGGAAGGAAAAGTGAACGGCCCAAACCTAGGAAGGTCAGCGATACAAAGGAGGATGTCCCAACCTGACACGAAGCAAAGAGTGCCATGTTCAAGAGTGAGCTACCAACACGACTAATAGATTTCCAAATCTTCCCCCACCATTTATGGCAGGTACTCCAATTATTTTTTAATCGCAAGCTTGAAGGGGATAACATATGCTTGCATTGTAAGTTCATCCTTTAGATGAATCCGACCTAGTTAATTTAACGAGCCCTAGGAAGGAGAAGCTCATGTTTGTCATGGTGACGAATCTGATGTCATTTACTAGCTTAACAAGTTCGACAAAGGTGTAACTCGGTATCTTTTTCATGTTTAGAGAGTTTGAAAAAGACATGTAAAAGAAAACTCCACATGGTCCCTTTTCATACATTTGTGTCTCTCAAGCCCGAAAAGGTAGAAAACAATACTGAGAGAATTGCTTGACCATTTCAGTCAAGGAGTAACATTTTTGTAAATAGTGCCTCCCAACCCGAAAAAGGGGTAAACGTATACTGGGTGCATGAAGTTTCACATCCATTAACAAGTTCAAAATGACAAGGGCTCGACCATATTTTCATTTTTAAAGGGTTGGAAAAGAGCTGAAAGCAGATCCCCCATTTTTATTTTCTTTATCGAGTAAAAAAGGGAAAAAAAACTTGGCAATATTTTCATGTAAGCTTAACGAGTCGAGAAAAAAGCTAAAATGTGACTTATCATCATTGTCAAACATCTGTCACCTATCACTGCACAAGGTAAAGTGTATTATTGAGTCCTTGAGGCAGAATAGGTCAAAATATTTACAAAACCTCATATTTTCATGAAAAAATGAATAAAAAGGGGAAAAGTAAATATATGTTTACCATTTACCATTTTACCTCTGCTATGAAAAAGTTTTACCCACTGTTGTCCCAGTTGTTCCGGATTAGTTTGCGGGAGATCCGGGAGGTCAATCAATGAGTTGCCAGTTCCAGGTAACAGTCAAATCTCTAAGCTCCATTTTCATGCTATTTATTTATGGTTTTAGCCATTTTTATTTTATTGTTAGGGAGGTTTTTGAAAATATTTTTCGCCCTCGGTCGACGCAATTTCCGGGCATAGAATTGTGCCCACAGAGGGTGATTAGCAAAGCCTTTCGCACTGATCGGTGAAAGTATTTTTAAAATAGGTGTGCCAACACCGTGCATAGGGAAAACCCTATGTTCTAAAAAACTAACCATTTAATCTTGAATTTAATGTGTCAATGATGATTATTGACTCAAATTAATGGCTTTTGTAGGAGAGAATCACTGAAAATGGTGGATTGGAAGGAACTCGAACATGAAGATGTTGACACCCAGGCAATGAATGACCCTAATTTCCTGGAGGCTTTGAGGGCTTGTGGGCTCCTAAAATTCTTCCTTACACCAGGGATGCGGGCCCAACCTAAGTTGCTTCAATACCTGACAATCCTTTAGGACATTAATCAGGAGATTTTTGGCACTGGCGACTAGGAGATGGAGTTGAAAACTTTAGATATTTACTTCATCACTGGACTGTCTCGTAGAGGTGAGCTAGTCAACTTGTATGGGTCACGTCCAATTGGGGAAACCATATCTTCCCTGCATTCCAAACACTGCCCTGAGGCCCTTAAATCCAAGAGTGGGAAGATAGAGATTTCCAGTGTGCAGGATCTGACACTGAGGGTGCTTCTGTTGACTATCAATAGAGTGGTGGGGTCCCAGGTGGAACATGAGACTAACAATTCAAAGTTCCTTTATGATATTGATTGCATGGCTCCTATGATCTTCAACTAGGTAGAGACCATGAAGATGAACATCAAGCACTAGTTGTCCAAGTCCAAGGCGGGGAATATGAAGAAATTTGGCTTTGGATTTGTACTTGTGACCTTATTCCTGGAACGACTGTCAATGTTATAGTATTAGTTAACTGAGGTAGATCCTCCTATGCCACGTGATCCATGGATGGCCCGTTGGAGTCTTTTGATGCCAAGGATCACTGGGGGTCAGCATATGTCATACCAACTTGCATGCTTTTCATGGCTACGATGACATAAGATCTTTGTGGAGGAATGGCCATACAGTGGCACTGATTTCTGTGGAGATCTAGATATACCCTTACCAGATGGAGAGGACTTCGATGATGAAGGTAAAAAATCAAATTTTTTAATTTTGAGATTATTTAATTTTTTTGGTATACATGTGCTTATAACATTTCTCTTATTTATGCAGATGTTGCACCAGAGTAGCTAGCCGGGATGTCCTCGATAGCCAGGCGTGTCCTCGATCCTATTGATGTTGTTGCCCCTTATCAAGAAGGGAGAAACAATGAGGAGGAGATCGCAAGGAACCTTGATGGGTTAACTCATGGTATCCCAAAGTATGCTCAGATAGATACATGCCCTGTTGGTACCAGAGACACATGGTGGGAGTCTCAGATAGGATCCACTGATTGCTGAGTCGTGTTGCATGAGCTGCCTTGTGCTACCATGACCACCATGCTGATTAGTTCCTAGGTCTAGCACCTACATATTTTTTGAGGCTTGCATGCCACGGATGTATGAGGCCTGAGAGCCGCCGATGTTATTTTAGACACACATACTATTTTTTGGGATTCTAATGTATGAAACATTCTCACCATCTATATATATAT